>JAHWFP010080130.1:0-11535 GCA_023313725.1 Lithobius niger
CCCCCCCCACTCAAATTCCCGAGACACAGGGTAATGAGCAGTTCACTTGCTCGATGATGTATCGGCGGTTCACAAGCTTCCTCCCAGAGAGCCTGAACGGAAGTTGTCACAAGACACCCAGTCACCACCCGCAAGCAGTGATTTACGATCACCTGATGACTGTGCAAGTGCTGCCGCGAGGTGACAGGGAAAGGCAGATGGTAGTCAAGCACAGAACGAATAAACGTACGGTACGCTGACATCAGGTAGTCCTTTTTGATGTCACGATAGTGTGTCAAGGCCTTGAAAATCGATAGTCAACCGGCAACCTTCTCTCGTAGACGGCGTACATGATTTGACCAATCAAGACCTCCATCAAGCCACATCCCCAAGTATTTCAATCTGGTGGAGCTGCTAACAATGTGAAAATATTACAATGCTGCAACAAAGAGGGTAATATCTGGCTTGTAAACCTACAGTGTTTAAACTAGTGCAATTCCAATCACCGATCAAGTATTGTTGTCAAAGACATACTTTGTCATTGTTATCTTTGCAGAAGAAACTGAACTCCTTGGGCCATCAAGTAAATGAAAAATTTCCCCATAAGTCAACACCGATGATTTCGGTTCGTTTCCTAAAAAGACAGATATGCATTTATACTGTGTGGCCATTTCCTATTTCGCTCTATATTGGTGGCTAGTTCCCTGATACCTAACACGGAAGTTTCTTTTTCGGCTCTGTCTTTGGTCCCACTAACGGGATCCACGTTTGAAACACTTTGGTCCAGGTAAATTCGGCCTTGATCTTGTTAAACAAGAAACAATCAAGTACGTGTATTTTAAAAAGGGAAATTTTGAATTTAGTTGGAAATATTAATTTAGTTGCAAATTTTAATTTGGTGGACATTTCATAGTTTTCGTATCGTGGTTCCTGCATCATTGCATTTTTATAAGACACTGAGATATTGGTAGATAATGTTAAAGTTATTCCCACACTTTTACACAACGAAATGTTAAGTTATATACCCATACATTTAAACAATGAAACGTTAAGTTGTTCCCATACTTGTACTCCCACTTTTCAACAATGCTTTAACAACAGATAAAAATGCTTTAAAGGGCAATTACATCCATATAGACATGCATGTTTTACTTTTGGGTCACTTACGCAATAACTAAACACAAGAATTGTGGTAGGAATACGTTACGTACGTCCGATACAATAATTTAATTACTGCATCACCAAAACACGATATGGAGACCGCCATTGTTTTGCTGGAACGCACAGAAATTAATGCCGACAGATAGTGCTTATCGATTTCGACTCGCAGCCCATTGAGATAGCTCTGTTGGCTACGAGTAGCTCAAGCGTCTGACGGCCTTAGTAGCACTGCGGCAACGACGCATAATCAACTACCCATCGAGATGACATATGTAAGTCTAGACAGAAGGTAGTTGTTGCCATCAAAGAATAAACATGGGACAAATCTTGGGAGGAACCAGGACATAAATACGCCGTCTTTTCGCAAACAAATTGGGTTGACAGTAGACATACCATATACATGATACACCGTAGCAATTACAACAAATAGTAAGCGAAAAAAGCCAACAAATTAACTGAAAAAAAAATATCTCAATTGGAGCTTGTATCTCCATGCCCACAAAACGCAAACACAACAAAGACTAAAATACCAGGGCCTGCACCTGGTTGATTTTAGTTTTTATTGCCTAATACGAAAATATACATTACCGACTTTAATATTTAGCAGACTTTGTCACCTAGGTGGAGGGCTAGGGTCAAGTTACCCACATTACGAGAACAAATCCCGTTGAAGACCACCTTAGAACCCATTCCTTACCCTAGCACAACCATGGCGAGCGAGTGCAAGTTGAACAAATGAAAGGTCTTCCAGAAGGGTTAACTAAAAAGTCCTGCACCTGGGGGTCACAAGGTAGAGAATCAAAATATAAAACCAGCATACTTTGTCTTAGGGAAAGGAGCGCTGCTTGGAAAGGTGACACTGGCGCAGATGTTGTTGTGTAGGGAAGGCATGAGTGCCAGTGAACAAGATGTGGAAGAGTTCGTGAAGGCAGGATAGACGGTTGGATGCGAAGGTGGCGGAAGCAAAGCTGAGGCATGGCGAGGTGTAGGATGGAGTATCGGTCATAAGGAAGTGAATGTTTGGGAAGGAGGCCGAGATGGAGGCGGCGTGAAGGCAGGAAGCATAGTCCAAGGCTCTGATGTCGTGGTAGGAGAACACTGGAGTAGTTCTCTCGTGGTCGCGAAGGTGAATGAGGGAAATTTATGGTCCAATTTACGGCAAGAAACGGAACCCCAGGGCACGCCTTTAGCCCTGCGGCGGCAAGGGAAGCAAAGGAGCTCCCGAGTGGAAGTAGCAGTGTGGGATGATGCTGTGAAAAACTGGTACAAATGAGGACGCGTTGTCATGTGCCACACGGAATAAGACGAGAGTAGCTTGAACTGAGAAGAAGTTGCAGCTGTAACCAGTCAAAAGGAGAGGAATGGAGTTGTCTATTTGAGGAGCACACTGACGAGTGAGGGATCGGATTGCTATGATGGAAGGATCAAAAACGGCGAAGACAGAGGAAGGGAGCATCTCGGTGCAAGTTGGAGAGGGAAGGTAATGGTGTGGTAGGAGGCAGCGAGGATCGCAATGTTGGGGATCGTATGGTTAAGAAAGACGGAGCATTGTGAAGTCTACGTGTGTGTGACCTGGCGCAATAGAGTGCTTTCCGTGGAGGGAGGATGGGATGGGTGATACTCATGATTTATGAACTTTGAGGAGAGCGTAGTTCACTCGAAGCGGCCTGTGCTGGTGATTGAGTTGTTCCAGCTCATTGGAGAGGGCGTAGTTGGTAGCGCAAAGGTGGTCGTTTTCGTCATGGAGGACTTGAACAGAGGCGGCAGTTTTTTGTGAAGTTCTGGTAACTCTGCCGTGGCGGCACGTAGAGTTGACAATTTGGTAGAGAACCATTCTGCGATTGACAACACAAAACGAATGTTGAAATCCACATTTTCCATGTCGATGACTGACAATTGGAGACGGCGTGTCAATGCCGTCCTCAAAACAGAAGCTGAAGGAAATAGAGGCGGGACGGTGACACTAGTCCAGACGGAGGAGGAAGTGGTGGGCCATTCGTAGGCAGAGCTGAAACAGATGGCGGAGCAGACACAGGCGGAGCGGTAATGATCGATCCCATACGGACCGGTGGATGTGGAGACTTCAGAGTAGAAACAGGATGGGTTATGGGTCGAGGCGGAGCAAAACGGGCTGGTGTAGTCTGTATGCGGGCTTTGTGAGGGATTGTTGGTGTCGTGCACTTTTTAGACGTCGTGAGTGTTGTTTTTGAAGGGTCTGCATAGAGGCAGCGGCACTTCAGAGTCTCGTAGGTGGGCTGCTGTGGCACGGAAGGAGGAAGGAGCAGCCGAGAATCCTTCAGCGAGGGGCAACACAAGCTTCCTCTTCGTGTCCTCATCGTGTGAAATGAAGGACCTAGGTTAGTGCTCTACGCAAACCAGAAGCCATCGGGAACGGTGGAGGGATGGATGATGGAGGAGACGTGGCAGACGAAGCTTGGCCCAGAAAACTTGTAAGCGGAGAGCCATCCGCAGGAGGAGGCGGAGCAAGAGCAGGCAGAAAAGAGCCGCCAAGTCTCATATAGAGCAGCGAATGGCGACCCTGTTGCACAGGAACAGGATTGGTTGCATATCACGGCAGAGCAAGAGGAACATGGGCAAGTGCTACCCGCAGGACAGAAGCCGACGAGAATGGTGGCGGGGTGGATGACTGAGGAGAGCGCAGTAGGCGAAACATGGCCTGCGGATGCGGAGAGTCAGTCTCAGGAAGAGGCGGAGCAGGAACAGGCGGAGAGGAGATGAAACGCCTCATGCTGAGCTGCGGATGGTGTTTTCGTTACACAAGAACAGGATAGTTCGTAGGCTGTGGCGGAGCAAAGAGAACACGAAAAACCTGTATTCGGGCCTGCCGGCGGAGTAGGTGTTGAGAGAAACGAAACGAACGACCCAAGGGGCTGAGGAGGGGAAGCTGCTATCTCAGCAGCCATCTTCCTAGCCGCAGCTGGAAGGTTGAGACGGAAAGAGCGTACCTTTGTTGACAGGAATCCTTCATGAAGGGAGCGCAGATCTTGGCTGGTGGAGAACTGTCCGTACCGAATCGGGGATGAGGCAATGGTGCCATTTGGAGGAACAACCAGAGGCGGCTCATTAGAGAAGAGCGAAGCATCCAGCGGACCGGCAGGTTTCAATGAATACTGACCAGCAGAAGTTCAAGGATCTTAACCTCAGGGTCAGAAGGACCCCCTGGAGCAGGGGAGGAGAACGTCGGGCAAGCCAGTGGTCCTGTAGGCATACCTTTAGCGTGAAGCATTATAGCGGGCAGAACAGCAGGCGACAGCAAAGGCGGATGGAGGAGCGCAAATAGCACAACCGCATACGATGTTGGTGGAGATAGGGATGGCTGAGGAGCCAGTCCCAGAGCGAAGAGGCTGCGTAATCCCGATGTGGAGAGGGCAGAGGCGCTAGATATCGGACCAGAAGAGGTGGCGTAGTCTGCAAGGCACAGGAGGTGGTAATGCTGGATCGGAGGACAAGGAACAGGAACCGTGGATCAGAGAAGGCCGCTAGCACCATGTGCAGAAGGTAGCAGTGCTGGGGTAACCCGGCTGATTGCGGAGCGGCCGAAAGGGATATGGGATGCAATTGCTGTATCGACATGCGGAGGTGGAAGTGAAAGTTCGGATAGGAAATGATTGACCCAGGGCAGTGCAGGATACAACGATTCCTGTTCCACAGTTGATTTGAGAACCTTCACAAGTCCTAAAGCGGAAGACTCCTGGAGGGCTGGGACGCGGAGGGCGTCGGGAGTACCAGCAGTTCCTTGGGTGACCCCATGTCATATCGCAGAGCAACGCGTAGGCTGGAATCGAAGGCGGGGCGTGCTATGGATGTCCAAATAGCAACCGTGCAGGACGGTGGTAGAGAAGAAAGATGAGCCGGATCGCACCGTCCATGGTCATATATGATGGAGGCTGCGCAGAAAGATGCGCAGTGGGTAGCGACGCGGATGGATAGCTTTGAATGTTTTTACGGCAACTTAAAACAATCCTTGTGTAGAAGGCGGTAACTCCGAGTGACGACAAGGACAGGGAACTGGAGTACAACCCCACGAATCGGAAGAGGTTGCGTAGGCCTGGTGCATGGAGGATGCTAACGGCGGAACGAGGAAAGGGCCAATAAGCAATAATCAAAAGGGGCTGCACAGTTCCCACGCGCAGCCGGCCGCAAGGAATGACAAGGAAAGGCACGTCAGCTGTGCGATAATGGACAGAAGCGGAGGGGAATGACAGTGGAACTGCTAGAATAGTAGCATCAACAAGAAGACAGGTGGTGGCTGTAGGTGTGACCAAGGGAAGGCGCAGATCCTTGTCGTCAAATAACATACTTACCAACGTGAGTGACAACAGTGCCGATAGGAGGCAGGCGGCTAGTACCTTTCAGAAGGTGGATAGCAACGTATCCCCCCCCCCTCCTTGCTGCAAGCAGAGCACTGGGGGTCGGAAGGCCCCGGGAAGGCAGAGGGGAAGGAATGAGCGTAGGCAAAAGCGGACGGTCGAGCAGCTGTTAGCAGGCCCACGGTAGAAACGCACCATTCCAATCTAGGAAAGGCAACAGAAGGCGGGTGCCGCGGAGGGCGGACCGCCAACACCCCAGAACGGTAAAGATGAGGACGGTGGATGGGAACCGATGAGGCGGAGAAGACCAGTGGAGCGGTGGTTGACGCGGAGGCACAAGCGGAGAGGCCGCACAAGTGTCAACAGTCGCTGATGAAGTGCCGGAACACGGACAAAGTCAGCATTAGTCCTCAACATCTAGGAGAACTGGCGCATCCATGGTCGAACGAGGCGGAGCGTCTTCCAAAGCGGTAGCTGGGAGGCTCAAGAGCAAACACACGGCGATTACCCTAGGAGAAAGATGATGATATTCTGCTGCGATCCACTTATATAGACAGACTCAGTTCTGGACACGCGCAGTGATTACGAGTCCGGCAGGGAAGACAACTTTCTTCTAGGGGAATAAGAGCTCAATTGGGGACAAAATGCTAAATACTAAATTAGGTAATTTACATATTCGTCGGCTATGAAAAGAACATTTTGCCGCCCCTCAGCCCGGCTGGCTAAAAATGGTTTCTTTTTTGCCTAAAACATACTTAACCTGATAATTTAGCATTACATTGTCCTCAATGGAATGGCTCCCTGGAGATTTTTCGGTTGCGTGTAGCCGCCTGCTTGCATGTCCCTACGGCGCCTGCGCGATGCAGTCCGGCTAGTTCCGGCATTCATTTTACTCTCAATCTGTCATGCGGTGACTCGAGAGGGGAGGCACGGCGGGCCGTTGGTTAAGTATGTTTTAGTCAAAAAAGAAACCATTTTTAGCCGGCCGGGCTGAGGGCCGGCAAAATGTTCTTTCTTGTTTGCCAAAACATATAACCTGATAATTTAGCATTATCGGCAGCCCTCGTCAAACGTGGTGGCGGACACCGATCTAACGGGGCGCCCCGGGATGCAAGCAGCCGTTCCCTCCCAAAATTTTTATTATGGTAAAAATTCACACTTTATTCAGAACATAGTGATGAAAACAGGGTAGGTTCGTAGGGTTTGGTGGCCCTGAAAAGGACCGTTGTTTAAGGTGAGGTCTTGCTTCCTTCTATGTATGGCTTGCTTCTTTCAGTGGTTGGCTTGCTTCTGCTTCGTTCTGTGTGCTTAAGGGGGCTAGATCAAAGTTCTGGCTGCGACGATTGGTCCCAGCTGGTGTAGTCCTTTTTCTTCTCTTGCATTGTTCCTCATGTAGTGGGAGGTGAATGTTGAGAAGTGGCGCCAGGACGCTGCTGGAAGGATTTCTTCTATGGGTGTGGCGTGATGTGCCCATGAAGTTGAGATCGCTCTGACTTCGTGTGCTGTTGCTCTTTCCCTGCTCAAATTTGCTTTGCCGAGGCAGCATCGATTGTCTTCCTTATCCACCGGGAAATCATTCCGTCTGAGGTTTCTCCCGTTTGTGAATCGACCAGTTGGAAAAGTTGGTTTCTGCCACTTCGGATGTCCTCGTGTTGAGTTCGAGTGAGGTAGAAGCGCAATGCACGACTGTGGCATAAGAGTCGTTCGGGTTCATCTCCTGTAATATTGGAGAGGGCTGGAAATGTAATGGGTTTCGAGGGTTCGGATGGTTTTTGTGTTTTGGCTCAGAAACCTGCTCTTGGGTGAAGGGTTACTGACGAGAAATTTGGGCCGAAAATGCAATAGGCTGGGCCGGCTGATAAGGCTTGTATTTTGGAACACCGGGCGCTAGCAACAAGTGTCACCAGGAAGACAGTTTTCCGGGTGAAGAGATGGAGGGAGCTATCTTGCATTGGTTCGTAGGGAGCTTCAGTTAGGGATTGAAGGACGATTGAAAGTCCCAGTCTGAAACATTTCTTCTTGTTGTGGGTCTTTCGTTTTCGAAGGAGCGAAGAAGTGCTGAGATTCGATAGTCTTCAAGTAAAAGGGTTTTCTCTGCGGCTTTGAAGACTGGGTTTAGAGCCGATCGGTTGACCAGGATTGTTGAGCCTTTGAGCTTGTCGATGTTAAAAAGGTCGGTAAAGAATCTTAATAATTCGGGTAGAGAGGGGGCGATTGGATTAATTTTCTTTGTGAAACACCAATGAAACCATTTGGACCAGTGGCTGTCATACATTTTGTTTGTGGAGTCTCTGGTGGCTTTTGATACGATTCGGAAGGTATCTTCCTGATGAATTCCAGCCTTCTTGAGGAGTTTGATGATAGTAGCCAGCCGTGTAGGTTCAGGTTTGGTATGTTGTAGCGGCGGACGCTATCACGGCTGAGGTGCTTGTAGCGTCCCCGACATCCTTGGTTGACGATTATTTCTTAGCATCAGGTTTTGTGGTTTTGACGACTTTTTACGTTCAATAACACAGCATGGGCTACAGTCTCGGCTTGGGGGATGGAGCGTCGGTGTCCTATTCTACGCCTAACCTTAATGCTACCGGTAATTACACTGCCACCAACGGTGGATTATTTAACTGTTAAAACGAAGTATAAAGCTAAAATGGGCTACATAATAATTTACACTTAAAAACAATTAATCTTACTAGGGAACGAACCTGAGGTTTAAAAACTCTTGGTTTTTATTTTAAAACATCAGAATGAAAAAATAAACACTTTACATTTGGAGTTCACTAGTTTGAGTCTTTACAAGTTTGCAAAAACAAATAAATCAAGAATTTACATTAGAAATACACTTGGATACAAGAACAACGATGTTTGTTCTTAAACACTTAATTTAGACAAGAAAAGCATTTTTATCTTGGGTTCCTATCCAGGAATACCCAGCAAGCTGAACCACGTCCGCTAAGTTACAACTATATTTGACAACTGTAGTTTTCAAGTCGTCCCACAGTTATTTTTCCTCGCGAGGATCAAACCGTCCCTTTGTTTACATTTGAAAAATGAACAAAGAATGAAACTGGCTTTTTAGAAAGAGATGCCTACTCTAACATTATGGTGGTCAAGACCAGCAATGCCGATAAGGCTTACCAACCATAAAGACTCCAAGCAAGAGGTTAATTTAATTTAGACTATAAATTTAGAATTGGGGGGTCCTAAAGATAACTTTTAAAGTTAAACTAGTTTACTTACAACCACTACCATTTTGCCCGGCATGGCAATCCCGGACGTGACATCTCCACTCCCGACCGACGTGACCCTTCTAGCTTGAGAGATCTGTGAGCTGTGCTGACTGAGCTGTAGAGGGAGGGCAACTTGGGCTTTTTATGCTGGAGCAGCGGATTTTCTCTACCTAAGCGCGGACGCCGAGGAGAGCTACGGGGGTCTGATTGGTGGAGGGCCAGGACAACAATGGGAAAGTCGGTAGAGCAAAGGGTTTTGGTGCAGAGCCGTTTGAAGGAGTAGGGAATGGTTAGAGATCGACCAAATAGAGTTTTTAACTCTTGAACTTTGGGAAATGGTCTTTGCATTGGGAAATTGATTATAGATTGATTATTTACAAATGCACATCGTGAATTGGCTCAGGTTAAAGCTTAGTACTTTGGTTTTGGTAATACATAAAGTATTACTATTAAATTGTACAAGCTTTAACTAAAAACTGCAGTGTTATACACCACAACTAGTTTTGGCGGTGGGGGGGATTGAGGATTCGAAGTTTTTAAGCACAGTTTGACTTTCAGATTAGATGGAAATAGATTTTTTATAAATATCTTTTGGTTTTTAATAGCAGAGCAAGCTAGTAGTAACATTCGGATGGGTCAGTCGAATTTCGTAGAGAATTAAAACAAAACATATATACACAAAAATTCGTGTCCGGGGATTGCCGATGTCTGTATACTTTGGACTAGTGGTAGCGTTTTGGGGGCAAAAGATTATTATTAATAAAGCATGAAAAGAATAAATAGATTAGCTTAGAGAATGCTATAACGCCTTCAAGTTTAAGTAGAATAAATAACTTCAAAAGTTATAGGACAGGCGACGACCGCTGCGTAAATTTTTCATGAAAGTCGCCGCAGTTCAACACAATAAAAAATATCACACTCCTAAAGTCGTCTGTACAATTAAGTAGGAGATTAAGTACCTTCTATCAAACACTAAGCGAATGTCTTTGGCTTTATGCCTGAGTGAAAATAAAAAGTAAATACAAATTTTTAAATGCTGTAGAATGACTTCTAAATGGAATTTTCGTGCTCTGTTTGCGGGGGGAAATAGATAAAGTTCGTGGCTATTAAGAGCTGTTTAGATGAGACGGATTGGTCCATTTTCTTGGGAGATACAGGCATTTGAATTTGGGGTTTTTCCCCGGCCGAGTCGCCGAGAGAAAAAAAAAATGTTCCACAGGTTTTTTTGATTTTTGGAGGTCGTGTATCCTCTCCAATCGTTTTTCGGCAAGCCGACATTACACGCCCCCACACAGAGGATTTTATTCAGGGTTCCTTAGAACTCCGAATAAAAGCTAAAAACAGAAAGGTTAGTGCACACAAGATATGCAAAAATCAAGACTGCCAAGCCATGCAATAAGTAATACAAAACAGACCCTATTAAGCATCACTTTGTGGAGATATCCATCTCAAGTTACTTTCATTCAATTTTAGAATGAGATAGACTGGGTTTCATTCATTTCAAACCAAACATGAGATAGACTGTGGGGTACTTTTTCCTACCCCGGGGATCCTTTTACAAATAAAAATTATTACACTAATTACAAAAATATTAACTTTGCCGTTTTGTATTTTTGGGGGACTAACGTTTTTGTGGCTTAGAAAATTTTTCATAAATTCAAAGTTACAAGTTAAGAAACACTATTTTTGCAGCCACTAACTAAATACTGTCCGCGCTGCTGATGCAGGAAAATCGTACAAGTATTTGAAAATGGAGCAAAAGACATCTTATCTAGAAACACACTAGTATGAATAAAAGTACAGAGTTAAGGGTTTTGTTTCGTTATAACAGATAAATGAGGCCATCTACTGCTCTGGTAATATGTCCCATACGGATTCTGCCTCTGCTCAAGTCTAGTCGTTTTTTTTTTCTGGGACGACTGCGAAAGTAACCCTCCGCCGCATTTCAATAAACCTAGCCGCTGCGATAGGGATCGGAAAATCGAATACTATGGGTACGCATAAAATGACCGGCTCTATTTACTGTTAAACTACTCCCACTAGAATGGTTTAAGGTTACCAAACAACTTGTTTACATGTTCAATTTGACACTGAAGGGTTTTAAGGTATGACCCGTAACTTAAACATAACAATACAACACTGGGAAGTTTTGTGGATAAAAACTAACAACCTTTTAACGACAGAGTTGATCTTTCGCACTCAGAGGTGAGACAGACGGTTTTTTATAAAGAAAACCATTTCGTGTAAAACTTAAAGAAGAGCCAACCGGGGACAGATTGCAGCTCCCGTAGAATATTCCTAATGAATATTTAATTAGTGTCGTTACAGTCTTTGTCAATATTCTCCCACACAGGGAGACGTTGATAGTGATAAAAAGAGTAAAGCATAGGCACTTAAAATTTAGGTGTGAAGGCCAAAACGGGAATTAACTCGAAGTTGCTTTCTGTTATGGACGTACTTCCAACAAACCATGTAGCAAAATTAAAAATGCAGTTACAAATTTCAGTTAATTGTTACTGAAACGGAACGTTTAACAATTAAATGTTTAACGAAAATGCTGGCTTGATGCAGCAACACTCACTAGATGCTTTCCAGGTTTGTCCAATAGATTGAAGTTTTAAAATTAAAATTCAACAACAATATTATTTTAGGTTTGGTCGCTCCTAGATGGAGCCACGGTTGTGGCGATAAACTACTCATTGTTTAAAGAAACCATGCACGGGAAATTTACTTTGTTAGATTTCTGGTTTACTTGCAACAAGAAAAAAAACTCTATTTAGAGAAAAACTACATTAGGTTAGGTATTAAACCTTAGTTTCACTGTAAAGACCTATTCA
>JAHWFP010080131.1:932-13579 GCA_023313725.1 Lithobius niger
GACCTTTAAAAATTGCTTAGCCGATGGATTTCGCAATGTTTCATTAGGGTAATGGATACGGCTCGAACCATTTCTGCAATTCGTCTTGATACTAGTCCATTTTTCGAAAGCTTTCGGGACGACTTTAATAATAAGGTTGGGGGGGGGGGTCAGTTGTCAGGGACGAAAGATCCAGAGATCGTCGGTGTGATTCTGCCTACATCACCACGATGAATGATAACGTTACAACAGAGGCTTACGAAATTCTTAACTGTGCCTGGTTCTTTGGTCTTCTGTACAGCCGTACCCGCTGAGAGGACTATTGCAACGACTTTGTCCCTTCGTTCGTCACTTTTTTCAACTTTGCAACGGTACCGGCTAGAGACGACCACTGTTTACAACGTTAGATTCATTGTCGAAGGTTAGTTTGAAACCACGGCAAACTAAAACATCATTACTTCCTTATACGCTTCCTCGACATAACTTAACGAAATAATAACATTTGATCGTCGAGTTGAAATTCTAAGAAACGCGCAGCCGTAAAAATAAATGGATTTTAGCTTCGTTTAAAAATCTCGTCGCATTGTTGCATTAATGAATAGGCTTACCGTCGAACCAAATTCTCCATTAGGCCTATTTGCTACTTAACGAGATTAAAACTGAAGTTAAAAAAATTAGGCCTAAAAACTGAAAATTACGTCGAAAATCACGTTACCATGGCAACGTCAAATTGCTAGTCACTGCTGGCTTCATCAACAACATTATATTATGGCTCCGTCTCGACGTTGCGTCTCTCCCGTCACTTCCCTTCCACTGATCTATATACGTTGCGCATGACGTCGAAACACTGTAACTATGTGCCTGAAGGTACACCATGTTGCAAAAATGAATAGGTAAATGCAGAAATTAATACTGCAGATAAAAATTAGGCCTAAAGGCTGACAATTAGGCCTAAAATGTAAAATAGGCCTTCAATTTAACACATTTTTAACCGGCAATTATTGTGATGGTTACTGCTTTTAGATTATATAATAGAGATCGTTGTTGCAATGCGTGACAGAGGTGTGCGCCTCAACATTGGAAGTGGCGAAACTATACAGAAGACCGGTTGCGACTATAGGTAGTCGCTGCAGCCGTTTGTTTTTTGCGAGATTTAAATTGCATTCTTTGAAATTTCCTTGCCATTGTAGGGCGAGGTTCTTGGGACCTACTTTCCCAAGGAAGGATACTCAAACGTTATTCGATGAGAACGACTTTTTTCTCTCATTCGAAAAACTAAGCATACTTTAATACGTTACAGTATAACATTGCATGCGCATGGTTTCACTGGAATCATTGCACTGAATATTCCAAAAATGTCTCTGTTAGTGAGTATATGGCTGAACGGTGGATGGGGTCATCTGATCGGTGAATGGAAAAAGCAACGCGATAAAGTACCTCCCAGTCAGGATAGTGTGAGATACTACCAGGCTCCGTCAGCACATATGACATATATTTCGGTTTTGTTCGGGTCCCAACACCTCGGCCCTTACCTGGGGGTTATCCAAGGTTATCCTGTCCCCTATTTGAACTTATAAACCGTCCAATAGTGGGTGGGTGGGGGGATCTCATCCCTTGTCCCCCCCCCCCCTCCCACCTTTAGATCTGTGCCTGGTTCATCTTTACACGCATTAGTTTGCTTCGGGACATCAACAAAATGGGTTTTAAAAAACAAGGCAAAAAAAAAAAAAGACGACGAACAGTAGTACAATAAAACAATGCTAAGGATGATAAGTGAGCAACAATACGAAAAACTGTTGGCTATTCGTTTGTCATGATTTGGCGTTTGTTAGCCAATTTACGCAAAACTGTGATTAAAGAAACATACTTTGTTACTTTGTATGTGTATGGACACACACACACACACACACACACACAAATGAACAATCCGGGTTTCCCCATGAATATTACTAAACGGGAAACAGGAGTCTGGAAGGGAGTTACGCCGATTGAGTGAGCGAAGCGAAGAAAAATCAGCGTTCATTAGCCAGTATGCGCAAAATTGTTATTTTAAAAGAAACTTACTTTGATAAAGCATGACACACACATAGCAGACAAAACCCCCCAAGTTTATTACACGCGTAGGGAACGGCTTCTTCTATTTTGTCATCATCAGAGCTCCGACTTTCATCAACCATTACCTTGAGTAGGTAAATACAGATTCAAACCTATTTCTGTATCCTTTTGGACGCAACTGTTAGCATGGCATTCCGTCCTGTTTATCAACCAGTATTGGTAATACTGTAATGTAAACATTCACGTCGTTGAAACCAGTAAAACCGAGGAATTTATCGTTGTTTTTTTTCATGATAATGTTGATGCTTGCATTAAGATTCTTCGGCAGATGCTTATCATAGTCATTACAATTTTCCAATAAAATAAACAGCGGCCATATTTAATAAGAATGACGTAAAGTATCCCATTCTTAACGAGCTACATTCAGTTTGTTTACGTTTTTAATTTGCCAGGTTCGCTTTTCATGGTGTTACAATCGATGCTGGTGCACGACGCTGTTATTTTGGGTTTAAAAAGCTTATACCGGAGTAAAGGTTACATCTTTTACTTCTTAAAGGTACATCCTTACCGGTTGGCTTTCCTGTATGGCTCAGGTTTGCAACATTAGTTCAGACGTGTGCAAATATTTGCAAAGCCATTCATTTTCCTACTTTTTCCCTCGTGTGAAACGGGATTGCTACATTCTACTCTAACCTATTTAAATGTCGCAAAAGCTATTTCAAGCAGGATGCTCGAAATTAGTGAAAAGGTACGTCCTTTTAAGTCCGAGTTTAAATACCTATCAAACAGTTGTAAACATTGTAAACATTTTCTGTTTTTAACATGATATTTTTAAATTTTTTTTATCTTTTTGATCAACGCTTTTAATTCGCGCAATAATTTTTATGATTTTTGCTGTGATTTTGTAGGCTAAGCACTGGTTTTACATCAACGGACAGCTGCCCGTCTGTCCACTATTTGAATGATATCGTATCCCGACAATTAACATCTTGTCTTATAATACCATCACTACTGCATTGTTAGGTTAAAACAATGCTTTCAACAAAGTACAGTATAACAACGATTTTGGTGGATTTGAAGACTTAATGGTCAATATCTAAGTTGTTAAGTTTTGTTTCCCTGTTGATAGCTGCTTTCAAATTATTTGTCGACCACTGAGTGTTGATATATTGAGCAGTAGTAGTTACGGGAATAAAGTTTGTAATGAGTGCTCGTAAAAGGATTTGGAATGTATCCCTGTGGTGTGATATCAACACCTTCAAGTTGATAACCCCATTTGATGGTAGAGGTGATGTCGTTAATCATGGGGTAGTCTACCTTCCAAAAAATAGTTTGAGTTTTAGTTGGATTGTAAAAGCAGAAATTCATTTCAGTTTGAAGGACGGTACATCAAGATCACAGAGACCAAGAGGAGCAGAATGGAGGATGAACGACACACGAGGACGAGGTCCGGACGAGGTCAGGCAAACTAGGATTTTATCCAGAACGATGTCTTTTGTTGGTAAACTCATGATCTTGGAGGAATTGAAAAAAAGTCTTGTGAAGCACTGTTTTCGGACTGAGTAGTAAGGATATCGGTCCAAGTGATAGACGGGAAGTTTAAGTCGACATGGAGAAGCGTCGGGGCGGAAGACAGGTGATCCATTACGTGATTAAGTGTAGAAAGAAAGGCAATGAATAGGATGAGCATTGC
The DNA here is from genome assembly GCA_023313725.1 of Lithobius niger. Taxonomy (NCBI): domain Eukaryota; kingdom Metazoa; phylum Arthropoda; class Chilopoda; order Lithobiomorpha; family Lithobiidae; genus Lithobius; species Lithobius niger. The sequence goes on from JAHWFP010080131.1 coordinate 4,660, forward strand.
TAGGGATGCGATAACAGCAGATGATTTTGAGAGAGACGGAAGCGTTCAATTTGCGAAAACATTGGAGAGTGTTTCCCGTTCTTCAGTGTGATCAGAGCTCTTATGGACAGCATATGAAGGGATGTCAGATTTAATATAGAGAGCCATTCCACCATGCGTGCTCCTACGCATCCAAAAAAGAGTGTATCCACTAACTGTAATGTGAGCAGAATCATTTAAAGGAGACGGGTTGTTTTGGTGAACGGTCTTACTGATGACACTTTCAGGGTACCAATGCCGACTTTAAGTTCATCGGTTTTGCTCGGTACAGTGTTGACATTGAAATAGGTGACTTTTAGAAGGTGGAACGTTTGGTAAAATGACAGAAAGAAAAATGGTGGTGTTTCTTGATGCTAATACGTCAGTCTAACACATTTTAAAGTGTGCGTGGCCTATCTTGAATTCGCCGCAGAACGAACAAAGATAATCGATTGTACGTTTTTGGCAGCAGAGTGCCTTGTTGATATCCAAGATGGTTACAAAAACAATGGCGGTCGTAGATTAAAGTCGCCCCCTCAGGAAGACCTAGTCGCTCGTAAAATACTTCCAGGACTAAAGATACGCCGCCCACACAACGCTGTTTTTTTTTTAGTTCATCGGTAAATATAATAATTATTGAGTTACAAATGTTGAAATTGCTGCATCAACGTCAGCAATCATCTCAAAAGCTTACGTAAGTACCTTACCAGTAAAAAAAAAAAAAAGTTCGATTTCCCTTGAAGCGATATCTTCGATATTGTAGTTGAGAGTAGAGACCTGACCTAGTTAACTGCTATTTTTCTTTTGTTAACTGTAGGTTGTTATCGAAAGAAAGAAAAATGGTTAACGCTCGTTAAACCCTTTGATGCGTGCATGGTGGTAGGAAGCAGCTGTATCAACCAGTTTAACGATTGTTATTCTAGTTACCGTAATCAGCTCAGCAATAATTTATTGACAACTAAGTGTTTTTTTGTCTGTGTTATGAAATTCCAAGCTCGATGGGAAAAAGTTAATTAAAAAGGAAAATTCGTAAGGCTTCAGAAATTGCAAAGCTATGCAATACTTCCTTTTTTTCCCCAAATTTTCATTACTTGCATACCATTAAAAGAAAGAAAAAAGCAATTATTAAATAAAGACAGGAATTATAAAGTAGGAAAAAACGGAAGAAGATCCACGAGAAATAATCATGTTTGAAAAGTTACGTTAAAAAAAATGTAAAATGAAATGTAAAACGACGCAAAATGAAAATGTTGGGTGATTAATTTTTGAGGTCGACTTTTTTTTTCATTTTGGGCCATTTTCATTGTTACCACATGACATGCCACTGAGATTAACAACAAACTACTAGAGTATGCGCAGTAACGCCATATTCAGAGCGGAGCTAGCATCAGGAACCAATCGTTAAGCTAGCTGCAATGGGCAAATGGAGGTAAAAAACAACGGCGTCTTTTACTCGAGCCAGTGCCGTAAGAACAGATTTCTTAGGCCTAAATTGAATGCGCCATTTTTTTTATTTGTTGATAGCTTATGTAATATTCAGTAAATGGAATCTTTTTCTTTCCGATTTACAACCTTAATATATCTGTTGACTAGTTGAGTTGAACCTAATACACAATTAAAAAAAAAATGATATCATATCAAAAACCAAAACTGGTAAAAGGGACCGGCTAGTTCCGAATGGTTCAGCCCTTCAAAGGAGTGATATCAACACACCAAAATATTCGTCAAGTTAACCGCACCGAATTATACTTTGGGACGTTAATATCACTTTGGTGTGCTAATATCACTCCTTTGAAGGGCTGAACAATTCGAAAATTGGCGGTCCCTTTTACCAGATTTAGTTTTTCATATGTATGTTTCACACTATAAGGATTGGACAGAACAACGTGGTCTTATTATTCAAGTCGCCTTGTGTCATTTCGTGTAGTATGCACATGTAAAGTCACCCAGACACCGGCCGAGCAACAACTGATAAAGGTTTAATCCACTATACCACGAAACATAGTAAATAGGAAAAGAAAAGATTCCACTTGCTGAAAACAGCAAAGCTACCAACAAATTTTAAAAATTCACATTTTCCGTCCCAAGAAAGCCGCTTTCATAATATCGGCATGACCAACGACGCCGTTGCTACCACCAGTGTCGGACTGTAACCCGTGGATTTCCGGGGAGGCTTCCCCCCCTCCCCCCTCAGCAGGAGGACTTTGTTCCAAAAATATAAAAAAATATAAAAAAAAGCATTTTTGTATAATTGAAATAAATTCTTATGAAAATTGCTCTTGAAGTTGCGGAAAATGTTTCAAATTTACGTCGATTTCTACAGAATATGCTAACTGCAGGGTTTCACCGCGGAGTCCCCCCTCCCCCCAACTACCGGAGGCCTTAGTGTAAAAAAACATTTTTAATTTGAAATGAATACGTATGAAAATTGCATGTTTAAAGATACACACCTCCCGGTTGGCTTTCCTGTGTGGCTCGGTTTTGCAACATCACGTCATACGCGTGTTCCTATTTTTCACCTCGTGAGAACCGGTTTTGCTACATTCACTCTAACCTATGGAAATATCCCAAAGGCTATTTCGCGCAGGATGCTCGAATGTAATGAAAAAGTGTGTTCTTTTAAGTTACACGAAAAGTTTCAAATTCAGGCTGCTTCTGTAGACTGCTTTAGCTTCCAAGGCTCCACCCAGGAAAGCCCCCCCCCCCCACCCCCTACAGGACGCCCTTGTTTAAAAAAAAATTGTTTCATTTGAAAATAATTCCTATGGAAATTGCACCTCTAATTTACAGGAAAACATTCGAAATTCACACAGGTTTCTTAAAAATAACGAGGCTTGCGGCGCTTGGGCCCCCCCCCCCCCAAGAGGTATCCCGGGGCTCCAGCAGTACATTCCCGGGGAAGCCAGAACCTTCCCAATCAGACCCTGGTTACCACCTACATTCAGTGCCTCTCGAAGCTAGCTAAACGACCGGCTCCAGATGGTAGCTCCGTAGCCAATACGGCATCATTGTTACTGCTCTATGTGAACGAATTCAGCCTGGAATATACGACCCACTTCCTACGGTATATTCCGTAATTAGAATGGAGGAAATCACAAACACGCGATAAAGAGTAAACCGCTGCTATAAAAAAATAGTCCCAAATTTAGTCTTATTGCGAGATAGAGAAACGTTAATGTCGACGTTGAAACTACAGTGACACCACAGAGGCGTTGAGAACTTAAAGAAGTTTCCTGAAGTTTTATGAATTTAAAAATAGAGTACTAATGACGTAACATTCCTTGAGTCAATGATAACTCCAGATTGCTACAATGAACAAAATGTTGAATTAAACAGCGAATCCGCCGTTTCATATATTTTTCTAAGTCAACATTGTATCGAGTATTGTCGATTACTGAGCTCAGCCATGACCCTACTATAGAACCGGCTGGATCTTGAAGGAAAACAGCATGTGCAACTGGATTGAACGATATGGTCGTCGATAGCACCACTGATTGGATCGATTTATTCCGTTGCCGCTTTCTGACAGTGGAGGGCGATAGTACTGCTCAAAAGACACTGCAACTCTTTTCCTTGAAACACCTTTTGGATAAACGAACGTGTCGCTATTTATTTCAAGTGATTAAACAGGAGGACGGAAAGCCAAATGGGCTCGAGTAGGGTCAAATAAATATAGATGCAAACCTATTTACGTTCCGTTTGGACTTAAATGTCAGACTGCCTGAGCCGGGAATTGAATCCACGACCTTTGAAACCAAAGGCCGCTGAGCCATACTGACAGGGCCGTATAGAGTAAGACGCAGGTAACATACAATTATAAATAGATGGAATTGCAACTGGGCTACCGTGGTCCAGTTGCATAGCCAGCAATCCTATTTAGCTATATCCTCTTCCTGAGATTCTTGTTCTTAATTATTAGGCTACCAGTATTTATTTTTAACGGGAATTCATTCAATTCACAGGTGATGAAACTGGAGCATAGTTTACTTATCTTATTAACCGCAGCTTCGTTTATCTTCATTACACTCGACGGAAAACGGATTTAGTTCCTCTTACGTAACACCGCCATCTCCATCCTTTAGGATTAGGCTGTGGCCAATAACATTATGTCTCGTTTGATGGCAATTTGGGTTACCAAGATGGAGGTGGACACTGACGGAAACCGTAACCATGAGAAATGTTGGTTGCTTTCGTCTTCGTTACCAGTTTCGTTCTTGCAGATGTTAGGCTAAACGAAGTGGCACTGAAAGCGGGCAAACCTGCTGAAAGCCTTGCAGGAAAATGTCATCCTGAATTGCTCTTGCTTTTTCGTACTGTATATCGCGTATTAGGAGCTCTGGCAAATCTATGACTACCTCCTAAAATGTCTTAATGTCAGAAATCGAGAAATAATTTAGTTACAGCCCCCCCGGCCCGGGGTGGGGGGGAGGGAGACTGTAACTAGGTTATTTCACGATTTCTGACCTAAAAATATTAGATCGTAATTTTTTCTGCTAGAAATTGACTAAAAGCTTCAGACATTCAAGAAAATCAATGCTTCATCCTCTTAAATTGTGTTTTTTTCTGCACCAAAAGTTACTAAAAGCTTCATCATTCATAAAGCAAACTAAATAAACTAGTAAACTAATAGAGTTAAATTCTTGAACGAACGAGAATGAAGGCATAGTGTTAATGCTGTACGCCGAACCCAGATCACGTACGTGAATGATCGCATAAACGCCGAACTTTTTTGGGTGGAGTTAGGTCTAAACACCATCCCTGGAACGATGTAGATATTCTGCATCTGACTATAGAATCTACGCTACAGGATATTTCTTGTTGAACTCGTTTAGGCTGTCTGACGTTCCACATCAATATTATAAAATGCTTCACTTCATAAACAAACATTACGGCGTATAAAATGCGGCTCTATTCGTGTGTTAAATATCATCCCAGATTTGTAATGTTATTCTGTCAGCAAGTATAAGTAAGTAGTAAGTAAGTTCTGTAAGTATTCTGTCAAAATCTGTCAAAATCTTGACTTACTGGGCCAATTTCCTTCCAACTACAACGTCATCTGCTTATAAGTTGTGATTGATGAAAGCTAAAATTTTAATTTTTTTTTATTTTCTAATTTTAAATTTGCAATATACCTAAATTTTATTTTTTATTTTAATTTTTTTTTAATTTTCAATTTTTTTTAACTTATATTTTTAATCAACTTTTAAATATTAAAATTTTTAATTTTTTTAAACGTTTCGTAATACTTCTCCTCCTTCGTAATAATACTAAATTGGACATGTTCTCAATATGCATTGAAACGTTCTGTAACCACTGCAAAATACTGTCGCACATTCCAAAAATCATATTTTGTTACACGTTTGGCTTTTCTGTCAACTTTTAGTTTAACCTGTCTCTGGTTTAGTACCTGCATGCACCGACAGGCGTTTCAATACAGCTTTCGGCCTCGGTTTCAGAGGTGGTGGTGGTTCCATTTCCTCTCAGTCAGTTTGATATTTAAATAAACGCACTGGAAATTAGCTTCCACCTGCTTTAATTCATGTTTTAGTTGATGTAATGTCTTGATTTGGGTGAGTGAGCTTTTATTTATGAATTTTCAAAAATCACTTCGGAATTGAAAGGTGAACTCGCAAAAATGTATTCATGTCTTATTAAAAAAGTTAAAAATTAAAAATCCGACAGTCCTCGTGCACCGTCCCACTTTAAAATCGTAAATGTGCTGGAGCTCATTAATTTTAAAAGATGTAAAACTTTGCCAACCTGCAACATTGCAACAACCAGGAATATCGGATTCCGCTTTTTTTTATTATATTTATCTTCTGTGCAGTATTTTGGTAATTTTGAACAGGAAATTTGTTGGGTGGGGGGGGGGGGGGTTTGAAGCAGATGCGGCCCAAACAAAAATTTTAATTCAAAATGGGTCCCAAAATACTGTAAAGACTTCTAAGTTCCTCGAAGCCTTGTCAACTGATTTTCAGCAACTTTCGTGTCTTTAAAACATTTACAAAATCTATTTTCAGAATTGCCTTCAATTGCAATATACACGCCATATTTGGCGATTTGCCGCTTGCCCATAGCACTAAAAGGACAGAGGGTCAATTTAGCTAGGTAATTTCAATTGGAAATTCCTAGGATCTTTTACACGCCACAATCAACATGAGCACGAAGGACCACAGGGCCCTTCTCTTCCCGAAAATGCCAGGGGTGGTTGAGGACAGGCTTAAGCTAGGGATCTCTTGCACAAAGGATAGTCGGGATGTCTTGGCCCTTATTGCCGTATTTGTCGTTTTTTCCCTTGAGTTTTTTTTTTTTGGGGGGGGGGAGACTCGCTCCTCCTTGCCACCTTCTCCTTAGGGCACCAACGATTCGTTACAACTAAGATGACTAGCAAGAACGCCCCTACATGGAGCTATTGGGGCTGAAGTCCCCTTCCCTCTTTCTTTGCCTTTTTACATTTTCTTGCCCATTTGGTCGACAGAATACTGAAGAAATTCATAAAAACAAAGCAAAAATTCTTTAAAGAAAGGATTTTCAGAGGCTTTTGGAGGAAATAAGACACGCCCCCCCCCCCCATAAAAAAAGTAAAAAAAAAATCCTAAAAACACCTCTCCCCCCTCTTTTTTTTTTTGGGGGGGGGGCTGTTGTGCAGGCGCCCTTGGCGACTAGAATAATAGGGAATCCAATTTTGAAAAATCAACGCCATTATACCGAAGAACGTAATTGCTAATTTGCATTTTACTCATTTGATTTCGTCTTCTAATTATAAAACGGACGCGGTGCAAAGTGACTTCAGCTTTATTTTCCAATTGAGTTAATTTCAGAGTAATTCGAACAAAAGGCTATTTCAATTTTCGACAATTATTCCGACGAATGTCGCCACATGCGGTAGAAATTTTCTTCCCCCGGCGCGTCACACTGATTTGCCCGTCAACAGCTCTGTTGCGCATCACGTGACGTTCTTCGCACGTGCCTGGTGATCGATACTGGAGCTTGCTATCCGCCCGGACAGCATTCAGTTGGGCCTCAGCAGTTCCTGTAGGTGCATCGCTCGCAATATGGCAAGAACCTGCGTCTGAATGACGGTAAGTCCACATGGCTACAAGCCTACTTCAATCCACGTTCTGTAATTGAGTCTTTGGGTGACGTGAAGCTGTTGGAACGTCACTCTCAAACTGTTCCGTATACGATATCACGTCATTGGTACGGATTGACATTTTGTTCGGTGTAAGGTAGACGCAGCGGAACAACGTGCCAACTCCTCGTCTCTAAAACTGCACTTCAAACTTGAATGCTCAAAAACCAAGACGCCGTAGGGTTTTGGAAACTACGGCAAAAAAAAAACCGTACGCGTTTAAAATCGTGGCGATTTTATTCTCCCAGAGAACTTTATTCAAGTAGTCGTTACGTGCGTAAATCTCTGGCGCAGTATTAAATTGGATAATATCAGGGAACATTTTAAATTACCGGTTTATAAAAAAAAAATACTGCTGCAGGAGGAACCAATTAAACCTCGTGAAGACTTGTGGCAAACTTTAAATGATTACCTCCCGTAAAAGATTGGTTTTGACAAGAAACTTTACAGGTATTTTGATACATTGCAGTATTTTATAAACTGTTTAAAAGGTAATGGAAGTGTTTCAATTTAAAAGTTTCAAGCGAAAGCAAAACGATTGTAGCTTTTTTTTTTGTTTGGTTTAAAATTTTTAGCTTGTTTTTTTCACAAGACGCAATAGTTGAATCAACTTCCGCTGCAGTTGACGACGAAGCCTCAACTGATTAAATTTGTTGCACCCAATTAGTCAAACGCAAAAATTGAGTAAGCAGTGTTGTTTTTTTTCATATATACTTTCAAACCACCTGTGGAGTTTTCCTATTTTGATAGGAAAGCAGAACTGGAGGTTGATTAATCATGCGGTATCTCGTCGGTCATTGATCACTGATGTCTATGAATTCTATTTTAGGTTCTCGGAGTTTCATTAATTTGGTAAATTGCGCGCGTAGAAGTAGGGTTTCCAAGCCCGCACCTCGTTATGAAATTCTGGATTTCGGGTTTGAAATATTGCAAACCTGGTTTTACAATTTTAAGGCAGACAATTCTTAAAAAGTATAGAGCAGCATCTAAGGCTGCATTAAAAAATCCTTAAAATCGGTGAAACAAGAAAAACCCACGTAACGTTATTAATGAAACGGAAATTAGATATGAATATTAGTATTAACGAAGAAACACAACGGAGCCAAAATTGTGAACATCTATGAATGACAAGTGAGCAGCAATTATGATGAAAAAATTCGTGTGAAAAAAGTTATCGTCAGTCTGGAAACTGAACGTAGAATGGCCAGGATCGCAATTGGGGGGGAGGGGGGGCAGAGGAGCACTACTACGGGGCCCACACTGACAGCGGAACCATGGGTCCCCCATATAGACTCCGGGGACCTCCGAACAGTTGTAAAAAGACGAAAATTCAGATAAAGGGGGGGCAAATGACTAGAAAAGAAACGAAGTCGTCAAATATTCTTTGCAAGATGCCCTGTTCTTAATGTTTGCCCCGGTACCCATAATTGTAGTTACGGCAGTAGTGACACTCTTAGCTGTTCACGATATTGGATCCATTTTGGTTTTTTGTTTATTACTAATACTTACAGCTAATTTGCCTTTTTTTAAAGGGCAATTACATCCATTTTGACATGCATGTTTGACTTTTGGATCAATTACACAATAACTAAACACAAGACATTGCGGTAAGCATACGTTACGTACGTCCGGTATAACAATTTAATTACTGCATCACAAAAACACGACACGGAGGTCGCCATTGTTTTGCTGGAATACGTAGAAATTAATGCCGACAGACGGATCTCTTCGATTTCGACTCGCAGCCGATTGAGATAGCTGTATTGAATG
>JAHWFP010080131.1:23579-96230 GCA_023313725.1 Lithobius niger
ATGTAGTTGACAAAAGTTTAAGTTGTGTAGGTTAGGCCTGATGAAGACAGACGTCGTCGGTCTGTTGAAAATTTGCAAGAATACTGGTACAGTATTTTGATTCTGAAATTGTGCGTAACAATCTGTTTTCAACAATCAATTTCCACTTTTCAAAAGCGAATTTGTAATTTCGTTTGTTAAGCCTCACTGACAGCAACATTATTTGAGATGTTCTGTGAGATGGATGAAAGTTAAGTTTTAACTCCTCCCTTACAAGAAACTAATCGTGCAGAAGACCATTTCATTGTGTTGTAATGGTTTTGCTGCATTTTATGTAACAACTATGTATGGTACCATGTTAACCATTGCTAAAATAGTGTTGCCGTAGACCCCAATAATTTTCCAAAATTGTGCAACGTAGACCTATGGAGTTAATTGAACGAAATAAAACCTAAGGAAGTTGCTGCTCAAAAAAGTGATAGACAATAATAACATTATAAACTTAAATGTATGTATATTTTATAATAAAAGTTGTTGACTGTAATAAACAAAAAGAACACTTGGTACCATGGGATTGTAATACAAGAAAGTGCAACTTTTTTTCTTTGGGGGGGGGGGGGGTGGTTTGTTTGCTAACTTTGTGTCAATCCAACAATGTAGTTTAGCCTAATAAACGAACACACAATTAGAAGTTTATCTTAAAGTTCGCACGTACTGAAATAATAGCCTATTAGTTTACCCGGAATGTAATTACTGAAACTTGATAATTTTTTCAAAGGCTAGCCCATAGAAATACAAGTTGAAAAACAAAATAGATAAAAATCGAAAAAGAAAAAAATTGAATTTCGAAATCGATTAGTAATCGAAATCGAGGTTTTCTTCCCCCAAATCGATCGAAATCGAATCGAACCCAAAATATTAATATCGCACACCCCTACTAGATAGCCATTTTGTACGTCCCTATTCTCTACAGTATATTTGAACTCTTCTGTTAAATGCTCACAATTACAGGTGTGTTGCGCAACTCTTTTAACTTCATTTTTTATGGCAGGGATTTTAGTACCTACGCCTTGGTAAAAGTGGGTGGATGGGTCGATGTTGTTTGACTCGGTTTCCTGTAATGATTATAAACATAACAATGCTGTTGTAAATTTGTAGAGGAAAATCTAAAAAAGCAATCCTGGATTGAACATCGGTTTCCATGGTGAACTTGATGTTAGAATGATAAGTGTTTAGAAAAGCCAGCCTGAGTGTCGTCGACGAATCTTGTGTAACACTGAATATTTTGGAATACTGTTTTCGCAATGTCAATCCTGTTGATCACAATATCACATCACGTAGCTTCCCATCGGAACTCCCTGAGGTTATTCGTAAAATCTATTGTTGGAATTAGCGTAGTTGCGTAGAAAAGTAATTGCAAGCTGTCGAAAACTTCTTCGATATCCTAGCCAAATGGTTCCGAAAGTTCTGGCGGAACAGTAAGTTCTAATGCGATAATTTGTATAATTCTTTCCTGATTCAAGGACTGGTACACTGCTTCAACATCGAAGAAGATCCAATTATAATTTTCAGTGACATTAATGACGAGTCTCAATGACAGTGATATTATTTTTACATGCTTATTGTGCTTTACTAAGCTTCTAAAAAATGGGCGCAACAAGCTTGGCAAACACCAGATTAGGGCGTTTTTACCCGAGGAAATCAGTCGAACCGGAAATTACGCTTGTGAGTTTTACGTGTGGAAAATCAATAATACCTTGTCCAATTTTATAGATTTACGAACTTACATCTCCAAAAAGGACAGCATGTGCAACGTTTTTGTTGTGTAAGTGGAATATACTGAACTTATATTGCCTTATGGGAGAAAAGACTGAACTCGTCAAGCTAGGAGTTAAGTGAAATGCAGCCATGATCAAACGGATCATGCCTTTTTATTAACTCTTAATTATTATCAAATCACTACGACTCCACATGGGCAAGGCACTCTATAGCAGTAGTGGAGTATGCGATTAGGGCCCACTGTGTAATGGCAATAAATACATATATCAATACCTACAAAAACAATTAAACGTGGAAAGCAAGTTTGTAATAGCCTAATAAAACAAGATAAAAATAACGATCGAGTGCCTGGAAGTACACGGTTTGAGATTATGTGCAAAACATATTGTTGAGGGAAGGCAAATAATTGACTGCAAATTACAAAACATAAATGTTGGCTGCACGCCACTTGGTCCCCTAGCTAGACCAGAGTTCAAAGGTCTAGGTGGTCAGGAACCTTCTGCTTACAGTTGAATCTGTGCAAACCTTTGCTGGGAGACTATCTCTGGAAAGTTTAGGTGGTTAACCCAAGTCAGTGTAGACGAAGGCACAGGCTCTCGAAAGGACGGATTGAATGTGCTACTACTTTGACGAGATATATGTTCTCGGTGCATACCTCCATATGGATTATCAACAGACGTCGACGCTGGCAGTACAGCATGTCTGGGCACATTCAGCAATGTGGATGGGTAAATCATTCCAGTCAGCAAGGTCTGGGGAACCTGGAACACGTGACCACAGAGACATGATCTGGAACCTGGTTCATGGGGTCGGGCTTTTCACGTAACCATTAGATGTCCAAACGCCAGCTCGTAGTTAGCTAAGATTCCTTCTTCCGCTTTCCATGTCAGGATTGCCAGGCAACTGAACGAGGAATCTATTAAAGGTATTCTTCTTACTTATTTGTGGCTTAACCCACGGTTTTGAACAATTTGGCTTGAAGTTGCATGCCCAAACAATGTCTTCAGTATCATAGGTTGGATTCTATTTGTGCTGATATGGTAATACTTCCTTTGTTGTTTTCCGTGAACGATATCAACAGTGTTAGGCAATAATACTCACAAATGAGTACAAGGTACAAGTTTAAGAATAATATGGCAGTGTTGTGTTGTAGTAGTTTTATAGTCCTAGCCACTGTAAGCAAGGTTAGGAGTGCATTATTGTTGGATCTGAATTTAGACGTCCAACTTTAAGGGGCTTCTTAAACAAACGAACTCAATTTTCTGCAACACCAGGTAATAGGGAGTGCTTGTTACATGTAATGTAATGCTACACGTTTTCATGAGTGTTCAGATTCCTTAGATACTGAATCATATTCGTTATCGGAAACTAACACTTTGCAAAATTCATAGATACTAAATAAACCTTGATAAACTTAGAACTAATAGTTGACTTCATTTTGTACACAAAAAGACAGCATCCAAAGTTACTAGGTAGCTATCATCTATTTGTCTCAGTATCTTTGTACATTTGACAATCATCAGAATAAATATATATCAATATCCACCAGAAAAATGAAACGTGGATATCAAAATTCCCACAATGAAATTATCTACAACTTCCAGGTCTTTATCAATTTATGGCCACCATATGCAAATCAATTTATGGCCACCATATGCAAATCAATTTGTGGCCATCATATGCAAGACCTTGCAAGGACTTTTATGTGGACAATGCACAATGACCTAGGGAAACCTCACGCAACACTTGTTGGCAAAAGATGGTAGGAATTATAATGTAGTGTCCCAGAAAAATAGGCGATTGCTCTAATGATAATTAAACATGCCTAAGAAAATATGTATTCATCATAGTGTCAGCCATCTATCTATCTATCTCTATCTCTATCTAGACAGACCAACCATCCTCAGTGCAGCAATACACCCTACCTAACACATTATCTTTTAAAAACCTTAAAACTTTATCTCAGCCTGTTCACTCAAGACAGTTAAGGATTCAGACATGCAAATGCAATACAGTAACTCCATCAACAGTAATAGTTGTTTAATTATTCTAAGATGTAAGTGACAACCTGTCAGATGTTAAGTAAGTTAGCCATTTCGGGGATATGATGTGCATCAAATTGGTTGCCATTCAGGAATGTAGTCATTGCTGAACACGTGAAGAAGCTGTAACTGGAATGCCTACTCTGTTTCCTCAGCTTTGCCTTCTGGTCGGTTTCCAGGACAAAACGTCTTCCGTACAAAAGATGATGTAATTTTTTCACACCTAAGTCTAACTTAGGTGTCTCTTGATCAATTTGAGCATAGCCGTGTTCGCTATACAAAAGCAAAAAAGCCTATTTCCTGGAGGGCATGACATACATTACAACACCCAAATCTCGGGGAGACCCATTACTAATTGATTTGAAAGAGAGTTTGGGGTTGTAGTGTAGAGAAGATTAGATTTAAGAAAAGCTGTTGTAGCGTTAGTCACGGTATCTAAACAATCTTTGGGCCAGAGGTATTTTGGATTAAATGTATTTCGGGGACTCAGTATAGAAGCTATAAGGCATGAATTTTTATGCTGATTTAAAAGCCTTAAATAGAACTTCAACTCAAAAATGTTGGCCGGTTCTGGTTCCATTCGAATAGCATCCAATACGCCTACTTCTGGGAGATTGGTCAAGCCATTCTTATCAATATGGAAACCAAGATATTTAAGTTATGTGTAGTTCACGAGACTGTTAGCCTTCTTGACTGACACACTGCCTTCATGCAGGGAGGACAAAACCTTAGACATTGTAGTGTCATGCTCCGTGCCCTTTCCAGCGACAAATATGTCATCGTTCAAAGGACACGCCCTGAGAACTTCATGGAGAAATGCCAATATATGTATCTGAAAATTCCAGGGGCACTTTCTGGTTCAAGGGGAAAAACCTCTGTCATTTGAACAGGCGTTAGCAAGTTTTAATTGTGAGAGATGACTTGAATAGTCATTGTGTCTTTCCATCTGGAGGAATGTGTCTGAGAAATCAATTAACAAGATGTTATCACAACCCACCAGCTCACTGAACAAATCTTATGCTTGAGGCACGGGAAATTATTTCATAACCAGCTTAGGGTTAATTGTGCGCGAGTATACTATCCTACTATGTGTACTTCACGATTGGGTTTGAGTACATGAACAATGGGAGTGGCCCACGAGTTACAGTAAACTGTCTTCAAAATGTCCTCCCTTACCAAGAAGTAGAGCTCAGCCTTAACCTTCCTCCTTAAAGCAAACAGTACAGGTCGTGCCTTCAAAATTTGTGGTTGAGCATCTGGCTTCATCTTGATTTCCACCTTAAAATCCGCAAAAGTGCCCAGGCGTGGTTTGAACAGATCTCGACGCTTAGAAATAAATATCCTCGTCAGATACCAAGTTGGTATCATATGATGGCAGATCCTCTCCTTGCTCGACAGAAACATTATGGAACTAATGCAGGTCGAGATTAAACCTTGCAATCCAGCTCTTACCGAAAAGAGCAGGCTGGTTCCGTGGTGCAACGTTGACACTCACTGTCTACTACAACGTCACTTCCGTTTGCGTGTGCACGTGACTTAGCGTTGCACGTACAATAGAAATAACGAAACAAGGGTAGCATGATAGCACAAACCAGAAGCGATGATACGTCACCGTTATGAATTAAACGAAAGTAGATCCAATGTCTAAGCATGCTAAATAGTGACTATGTGTGGAATATTCGAAATATACTCCTCAAACTTCAACAGAAATTCTCCTCGACGCCACATATTAAAATGGATTTTTAGAAGGGATTGATTAATGATTAGGTAAACAAACTTCAAGTCCATATTGATGTGAGATTTTGTTAAATATTGATAAGAAATGCATTTGGAAGAAAGGGATGCCCCTTTAAAACAAGAGCCAGCTCCATCAAGCAGTCACCAACACATCATGACGAAAAATGAAGTTTGATGACGCAGGGATGTCACCGGAGGTTATTAATTTTTCACATTTTTTCACTTCACGCTTTTGTATTTTATTCCCACTTTTTCGCAAACAAATTTTAGACATTTTCAAATTTGTCACACATCTTCTTGAATAAGCCTATTTCCAAAGCACAAAAACCGACGAAAATGCGTTCAGTGACGTGACAACTTCGGGAGCGTGGGCAAGCTGCATCTTGGGTATCTCCTCGAACAAACGAACAGCGACATTGCACATCACACCGCCATCTACCGATAAAACAAATAACCTGGCTCACTGACCAACGCAGGTAAACGAACTTCCTATAACTGGATTTTATCTTCATTCGACGGTAGTGGAGCTAAGTTCATTTTATCATTTGTTGCCCCCTTTTTTTTTATCAAAAAGTCCAAAATATCACATTTGTTCACCAATTTATATATTTACTTACGAGCTCAAATTTTAACACTTTTTTTTCTTTTTACATTTTTTCACTTTGAGTCATCCCTGTGACGTCATGAGTCTGAAAATGGAAAGCTCTGGACAATTTTCAACCCTTTTCGGGTAACCGGAAAACTGTTTTCGTCACTGTATTCGTCATTATACCCATGTTTCTAGAAATGATAAATACCTCCAACCCGACTATTTATTTTTCCGGCTGGCTCATGGTGGACAATTTGAGTTGATTTAATGAAATGAAATGACGTGGTTATGCGCTGAGTGATTATGATTGGTCATCTCTACAAAGCGCACACCCGTGGTTAAAGTTTACGGCGGGTCAATGAACTGTCCTATAGAGCAGTGACATTTGCCGCCATATTGGCACCAGTATGGGTTTTGGAGGGCATTACTACAAGGTGCACTACTTAAAAATGGAGGGAAAAACAACGGATTTTTTTTTACTTTTGACTTCCAGTTCATCTATTTTTATTTCTAAAATGTGAACTTAAACTGTATAATACAGTATTATACAGTTTAGTATAATACTGTATATGTAGTATCATAATATGTAGCATCAAGAGTGATTGTGGTATGCATTGAATGCAAACGGTACCATGTGTTTACTGTTTTTTTTGTTTTTGCTAATTTTTTTGCACTTTGAAGGTCGTGGGTTCGATTCCCCTCTCAGGCAGTCTGCCATTTAAGTCCAAAAGGCAACGTAAATAGGTTTGCATCTGTATTTATTTGATTCTTGTTGAGCCGTCTGCTTTCCGTCGTATTTGACCGAATGTTAACAACTTCCGGTTTGACTGCTTGGAATGGAGGATGGCTAGGCCACGGGGGGCTGTATATTTATGTCTAACAGCTGATCTAATACAATACTTGGCACGGCAATGCTCGAAATTACATTGTTGTAGTGTAAAACATTACAATAATATATTGTTATTACCATATAGCGGCATGAGCACAAGGTTGTTGGAAGGAAAGCAGACTGTCCCTACGTTCCCTCAAACTTCTGTCTCGGAAAAAGAGAAAATCTGGAAAGGAAATGAGGGAAAATGAGTTAAGTGCTACTTATCGATTTCGTAAGAGCAACCGAGGTCTTATAGCCCAAAATTAAAAGGTGTCTGTTTCCGTGCTTGTAGGAGAGCGTTCATTCGCCCGTCACGGCCAACCTTTCTTAGCTTTCTATTCCCCCACAGAATTATCTACCTCCTGCTGCAGTCATACCTTACCCCAATATTTTAATTTTTCATTATGGGTTGCTGCTTCCATCCCCCTGTTTTCTACAACCTCATCCCTCCTCCCCGTTCACCCTCTACCATTACGTCTTGGCTGTATCTTAAATTCACCGTATATTTACCATGTATGGAGAATATCCCCCTTGGGTGGTTAATAATGACGTGAATTCCTCGTCCAGTAAAATAAATATGAGATCATCATGGAAGGCAATGTTCACTAAATTATTAACTAAATGCCTATCTTTATTACCGATATTTATTGATGATGGGCAGAGCATTTGATAAACGGCCCTTGTTGTTTGCTTGTATGCAATACATCATAGTTATCTTTTTTTTTTATTTCGGTTGTTTCTTCGTTTCTCTGAATTTATAACCTGAATCACATCGAAAATTAACCATTCTTCTTCCTCATCTCCCCGACCCCGTTTTCTCGTCCAACAGCACTCCCCCCACCTCTTCGGGCTGGTTTTGCAGCTGCCCCCTCCCCCTGCCCCTCCCCGACTCCATCTCATTTGGCCACGTCGTTCGATAACATCAGTGTAAAATGTCGTTCAGTTGAACGACATTTTCTCATGATTTCGTAAACAACCACTAATAGCTGGGCTACATTGTGTTTAATTTTATTCGTTTTAGCTTGTGAACAAGGTCATAAGGAAAGCTAACTCAAGTGTTTTATATGCATCTTACAGGGCTTTTTGCTTGTCAGAGGCAACCTATGTTCTTATGGTGCTAGTTGTTATGTCTCTTGTTACGACTGTAGTTTGTAATTGCGAGCGAGAGGGCGCATGACGTGTTACCAAGGCTCTCACATACTATCAAATCAAATCAATCCCAGATTGCCAGCCGTACTCCCACAGACAACACTGTCGAACCACACGCCGACTACGTGTGATGACGCAACAATTAAGGACCATTCTCTTAGCAGAAAATTTGACATTACGAAGGTAACAACTAACAATCAACTTTGAAAAATTCGTTTCAACAATGGTCCAAAAGAGTTTTTTCGTTTTTTTTCGACGAAAAAACTTATCTAGAATTTCGAAAATACGCCTAAATGATATCCGGAATAATTTCCTATCTGCCACAATCTTTCTCACATTTTTAGCCTTCCTATTTCCGGCGGAGAAGATACACATATAAACAAACAAACAAACAAACTAACAAACCGACGGTAAGTTTTTGATGATTAAGAAGAAATGGAAGTTGCCAGTTAGTAGCCCAGTCCGAAAGATGTTTACTTTCAGTGGTTAATACCGTAGACCCTTGATTCAAGTCGTCCGCAAATTTGAAGCCAGTGATATCACAGTGAGAACATCGTAAATCATTAAGGAAAATAACGAACAGGAGCGTGCCCAACACGGAGCCCCGGGGAACACCGCTAATTACGTTTGTTGTCGAAAAGAATGAGTCCTCTACCTGGACTCTTTGCGAGCGATTTGAAAGGAAAGCAAGGATCCATCACCAGAGATCCCCGTTAATACCATTTTTTGCAAATTAAACATAAGTTTTTTACGAAACACAAACTCAAATGCCTTTTGAATGCCAGGGTAAGAAAAGTTGTCGTTGCTCTCTTCTCAGATCAATGTTATCTTGTATTCTCACAAGGCCAGTCTTTAATGTGAACTGGTTAATAAATTCGTTGTTGATTGTCGGGGTAGTTTCCTATTTCCTATTGTTCGTCGAAGGGAAATTTCGGTATCAAGCAAGAGTCCTTCCATAGAGCAATTATGCTTTTGCAATACGCTCAGAAAAAAAAATGGTTACAGTCTCACAGGCAGCTTATTTCCTTTGATCGCGGAAGGGGCACCTCGGAATCGAGTTATAATACCGGCGATGGAGCTGTTGCCGTTGTTAAAAGAGGTTATGTTGCAGGATTAGATTGTATCACTGTCGGAAAAGCCAACTTGGCAATCCAAAATATGCTTTATTGCACGAATTCGAAAAGTGTGCAAAATAAGTCCCGTAAATCGTCTATTACTCACCCATGGACTGTTAACATTAACGAATCAAAAACCAAAACTGGTAAAAGGGGCCGCCAAGTTCCCATTGGTCGGCCCTTCAAAGGAGTGATATCAACACACCAAAACATTCGCCAAGTTAATCGCACCGCTTAATAGTTCGAAGGTTAAATGAAAATTAGAACATTGCTACTTTCGGTAGCAATGTTCAAGTTTTCATTTAACGTCCGAAGTATTATTCGGTGCGATTAAGCTATAGCTTGAATCTTCCTTCTGTGCAATGAGAGTGTTAGGCCGTTATTCTCATTCGTTCAGGAATTTAGTTTATTTAGTCTCCTTATGTATGAAGCTCGTAGTTAATTTTGGTGCAGAAAAAACATGATTTAAGGCAACGAAACACTGATTTCCTTGAATGTATGAATTAAGCTTTAGTATATTTCTAGAAGAAAAGTTACGATCTAAAATGCTCTAAGGTTAGAAATCGTGAAATAACTTAGTTGCAGCGCCCGGGGAATGGAGGAGGGGGGGGGGGGGTGTCCATTTCCCACCCTAAAACCATTTCCCAGGCGGGGGGGGGCAGTAGATTTTCTTGGTCTGTTAGTAGGCGACGTACGGTATGCAAAATAAGTGTACGTACAAAATAAGTGTGCAGAATAAGTAGGTAGGCTGAGTTTGCAACCATTGTTGCAAACCTGCAACTAGTAATTGTTATTTTGTTGTTGTTGTCTGGAGCTTAACCAGACAACGGTTCACAGCCCCACCAAACTAATACAATATTGTCTTCTTATTGCAACAATGAACGTTGAAAAGCTGTTTCAGAAGCGGTCGAGGAAGCAATGCCGTTTTCAAAACTGATAAATTGATATGTCGTCATACGGTCATCAGGTTAAGGCAGACTGAGGATCACACCCAGGCTTGCCCGTTTCGGATTTCACATTATAAAAGTATAATGTTTACGCCCTTAAGGCCGTGTTTCTCCCTTAAGCTGGAGGGGTGAGTGGTGTAGACCAGTCCCACCAACAAATACCCACCAGGCTTATCCCACCGATTATTACTTCATACGTTAAATGAAACACTTGAGCAATGCTTCAGTAGCACTGGTCAAGTTTTTTCATTTAACCCTTGAACTAACACTCGGTGAGATTAGCGTGGTGGGGGTGTGAAAAACTTGGTGGCAACCATTTTAACTCTGATAGCAATACAGACATCACTGTCTTTGAGTGGTTGAAACTTAGGTTTTTTTTTTTTGGTAATAATTTATTGAAGGTTTTTTTTTTAGATATAGATCCCATCCCACATTTCATACCTAACCACCTTTAGGATTTGTGAAATTCCCCTTGAGCGAAAATTGTTATCACATTTTAAAATTTAGCTGGTACCTTACTTTGAAGTTTTCATACATGTTGTTTTACCGTAAATTGCCTATTAACTACAGCCCTGGCAAAACTACGGCCCACCCAGCTAAAATGCGCTAAAGTTTTTGAATATCAGAAATCGTGAAATAACCTAGTTCACGAGTTCACGATTTCTGAAAAGCATTTAAAGCACTTAAAGCACGATTTAAAGCATTTTAGGTCATAATTTTTATGCTAGAAATTAACTAAATATTTCATGCATTCAAGGAAATCGACGTTTCATCCGCTTTAAATCGTGATTTTTCTGCACCAAAATTAACTAAAAGTTTCCTACATTAAGCAAAGTAAATAAACTATTAAACTAACAAACTAACTTCCTGAACAAATGAAAATAAATGCATTGCGTTAATGCTAGACTGAACCCAGATCACGTACGTTAATGCTCGCAGGCACAAACACCCAATTTTCCACGATAGAGTTAGGCCTAAACATTCTCCCTGGACTTCGACTTCGACTGATAACTTTGTTACAGCCCACCCGCCTTTTTTTTTTATCGAATTAATTTTAACAGTTCATCGGCGTTTAATAGGCGATTTATTAAAGGCAGTTCTTGGCCTTTAGCGTGTAGCAATGTGAGTGTGATGCAAGTTTCAGTTTACGCCGCCTAATAGCTTATTCTGAAAGCGATTATTATCGCTCAACTTAATTCCGCAAACGTTCAAACCGCAAAGCTACTGCATAATTATGAAACCGCGTTCTGACAAGCTTTTAGAACAACATTAAATGTTACACGACCAGCCAAGTTCATTTGCAATTTAGGCTGAGCTGCGGATATTGTGACGGCCAACCTCACCCTTCGTTATTATTCCATAAACCTCGAACCTCCATGTTAATGCACAATTATGAAAGTCTGTTAGGTAAATGAATACGACCTCAGGTTGAACATTTTTTTCCCGGGGACGTTTCCCCTCCCCACTTCCTCACCAGACACTTTCCGCAATTAAAACAATTACAAAACAGTTTGTTTATTTTCAATAAATATACTAACACGAAGAATGGTTATTGGTCTGTTGCGTGTTGTATACAAAAATAGAATGAACCGTACGCGCACCCTTCCCCCCCCCCTCTAGTTTCATTCTTCATAAATTCGGGCAGTTCTGATTGGGGAGGCTTTAGGAAGTTTATAGTTACCGCGCAAACCGTGGTCCCCCACAGTTCTGATTGTGTGTTGCTAGATTTAGGCAGGGTCCCCTCGATCATAAGAAATTTGCTTGTGCACTGAATGTACGTGCGCTCAGAGCACGTGCCCAAATAAATAACCTTGTAAATACAATGAAATTTTAAATGGAAATTAAACTTTTTTTTAACATTAATAAATAAACAAGTTTAATTACATTTAAAATTGTGTTGGTTATTTATTTGGCACTGCTAAAAATTAATTCAATGGTTCTCAGGAGGGATACTAAAAAAATTGACGCGGGCGGTGTTTTTTTTTTACGTTTTATTCACAATTTTTCAAATACGAGAGATGTTTTTTTTTTAAATTACCAAACAAAACATATATCTATGATTAATATTTTAATGTGAGGTTTAGCCTCTTTCAGTGTGTAAGTGTTGCTACACGAGATAAAGGTCTTTCTTTAGATCCAAGTTATTTGTTGTGACACAACTGTGAGCGTCCATTAGATTCGTTTCTCGAGGCCATCATGTGAATGGAGAAGTGGATTGGTATGGTCATCGGCTCCAGGGTGTGTTCGGTATAAGCATTGATGCGTGTTCGGAAATTTTTTTAAGGCTATGGCATAAAAAACTTTCATGCTGCAAGAAAAAAAAACCATGCGTGCGCTCCTGAAAACCACTTAATGAACTTTTAGCGGCCAAATAATATTTTTTTTTCCCTAGGGAAAAAATGGCCGCGGGCGGCATTTCCGAACTAAAAGGGGAATAAGTCCGCTGTCGTTTTTGAGGAAGCGTGGGAGGAATGTCCGGGGAAAAAAAGAGAGGGGGAAATAACCGCAAATCGAAGTTTCTAAGGCCTGTCACACGCCGCAGTTGACATGAGCACGAGACATCACAGGGCTTTTCTCTTCCTGATAATGCCAGGGGTGGCTGAGGTCAGGCTCAAAGCTCGGGCACACGAGACAATAGCTATAATCATCGGGTCACCTTGCCCCATCCCCATCAAACTGGAACAAAATAAATATACCAATCGATTTGCTCAATCAGCCGTTCTGACATGAAATAAGCGGCTGCAGCGACTACCTAGTCGTAACCGGTTTTCTGTACACTTCCGCCACTTTTTCAACGAAAATATAGAGGCGCACACCTCCATCACGCAGTGTAACAGCGATCTCTGTTATATAATGTAAAAGTAGTCACCATCACAATTGCCGGTTAAAAATGTGTTAGCTTTTAGGTCTAATTTTAGATTTTAGGAGTAATTGTCAGC
This sequence comes from Lithobius niger, assembly GCA_023313725.1. Lineage (NCBI taxonomy): Eukaryota > Metazoa > Arthropoda > Chilopoda > Lithobiomorpha > Lithobiidae > Lithobius > Lithobius niger. Next base: position 36,727 of record JAHWFP010080131.1, read on the forward strand.
TTTTAGGCTTAATTTTTACCTGCCGTTTTAATTTCGTATGTAACAGCTAACGGCTTCGAGAAGTAACAGGTTGGAGAATCGGCTTCAAGAGTATGCCTGCCTATTGATTTGCAACACGGTGTCGAGAGTTTTTTTAATGAAGCTAATGTGGATGTGAATCCTTTTGTTTTTTATGATTGCGTGTCTTCCTATAGTGATTAAATGCGACGATCAAATGTTATTATTTCGTTGAGTTACGTCGAGAAAGCCTTTTAGCTATAAGGAAGCAACTTGCCATCTATTCAAAAAAAAAATCCATTTGATTACCACTGAAAAAGACAATGGACGGACAGAGTCGTTGCTATATAGGCTACTTCCCATTCATTTGGGCTGTTCGGATCTTTTGTACAGAAAACTAAAACTCAGACTTAACGAAATTTTGTATACGGCGATGCAGTTTTGTACCGTAGTGCAAAAATTTGCCGACTTGGGTGTTGTGCTTATCTTACACCGGGACTTATTACCATATCCACTTCTCCTAGTCTGAGCTTTATATACTTAAAAAAAATATAAACCAGCAAGGAAAATAAATCGGAGAAAACAAACCGTTGCTAGGAGACGACCACTTACAACCGAAATGTCCGTGACTGTTGTGAGTTGTTGGCCGATTTGCCGGTATGATTCCTCCTATAGCAGCTTTGTGAAAATAAATTCAAAGTAAACTCTGCAAGTGTCGTAATCTTCGAGTGAAAACTGGCAGGTGGGTGGGCTTATTATATTGACTTTACAAGATAAACGGAAGAAAGAATGTGTTCCGCTCACCAACCCCGCTCCTGACAAAATCCTAGCCGTGGAAAATATAGTGGGTAGCGTGACTGTCTTGAACGCAGCGAAGCGCTCCACGGCTTGATTGCAACTTCAGGCTACAACGTACTGCCACCGTCTCAATCGCACCCTGGAACCACGTGGAAATCCGCAACCAATTACATCGTTTTAGTTATTTTATGACTTGTCATATTTGTTAATGTTACTTGAAATTAGTTTGTGATACTAACTCTGGCCACAATAATATTTGTTATTTTTTATGTTTATGATAATATTACGAGGATGATGGAGAAGAAAGCATTATGTCTCTGAGCCTAGCCGAGGCAAGTTGCAGTAGTGTATTTAATAGTGTTTTGTAGTTACGGTAATATTATTTTGGTTCAAATAAATACAGATGCAAACCTATTTACGTTGCCTTTTGGACTTGTATGTCAGACTGCCTGAGCGGGGAACCGAACCCACTGAGCTATACTGGCCGTGTCACGGTGTCAGTACAGCTCAGCGGCTGGACCTCGGGCCTTTGGTTTCAAAGGTCGTTGGTTCGATTTTCCGCTCAGGCAATCTGTCATATAAGTCCAAAAGGCAACGTAAATAGGTTTGCATCTGTATTTATTTAACTCTTGTTGAGCCTTTGGCTTTCCGTCTTTAATTTAATTGTTTAGTTCTTCTTAATTCGTGAAGACAATAACAAGTAAACTTTTGCTTATATGACTGAGGGGCAGGTTTTTCAGTTAATATAATTTTAAAATAGCATGAGCGAATTATTTCTAGTCCACATCACTGGAAAGTGCTCATCGAAGCAATTAATTAATTTAGTGCACTTGAATGTCAATATCGGTCTGAAATTGGCGTATAGTTACCGCATTTTGACCCGAATCGGATTTTTAGAAGCCTAGTTACAGTACGAATTGCATACTCTGCTCAGATATTGATTGAAGCGACGTTGCTCTAAATTTAGAACCTTATGCACTCTTCTTTGTTTTATAACTGTTCTTTTTTGGCACCATCACGGCTAGTTTTCTCATTCTTGGTAACCAATTTATATTTTCGTTACCATCATGGTTTTAGTTTTGCTGGAACGCTCAGCATTTTCTTTTTCTTATAGACATTTATCCTAAACGTAAAATTTCTCTGTAAGCATATTATACTACCGAAAATTTGCTAAACCAATCATTGTTTTTGGTTGTTTCTTTTCTGGCATAGCGTTAGTCCTCTTTTCACGATTTCTTTAGCCAGAGTGAAATAAGCCTGTCGGCTTTCAAAGTAAAATTCCACATCACTAAACAGCAATTTTGCAAAATAAATAAAGGTATTCTTCGAGAGACATTAACATATGGCATGTTAAATTGTTTTTTTGTTTTTTTTGCGAAATAAATAAAATCAATGCAAGACATTACGAAGCCAGTGAGATTTCAGTTCAAAAATTATTTTTCAAGAAGGGGGGGGGACATTTGGAGTTGATATTTAGAGTAGTGGAAAGGGTTACCTCAAACAACACCCGAAGTTAAAAGGTACAATCTGCTGAACCTGACTTAAAGCACCCCCTCCCCCCAATCATTAAACCCCTTATCCCATCATTAAACCCCTGTCTCTGACCCATTCTGAGTTCCCATTTTGTTTCCTTCCCCCTACCCCCAACAAAATTCGTTGGTTCGCCACTGATTTGGAGTGTATAGCCTAAATTGTTCATTATGTTCACAATGAAACCGAAAGAACCTCAAGGTAAAAGCGCCCTTTGCACCTGGATTTGTGACAATGACATTTCCTCTCTCGTTTCAAAGGAGATTAGGTTTTAAATGGAGTCGCTTCCCGCCATCAAACTGCTTTCCAGCTCGTTTTCCTCTCTAATGAGGCTTAAGTTGTTGTTTTCCAGCAAGGCGAGGTTAGAACAATTCCGAGCCACTGTCTCAGAAAAACACTGAGCTCTCTAACGATTTTGTAGGCTGCAATAAAAGCAGCTAACGTTCTGATAAGCCTCCGTTATGATATAAGTTCGTGTCCCTGGCAACTTAAGAAAAGTTAGAGCCTAAGAAAAATGTTTATCATTTTGGGTTCATTTTTCCTCGTCGGCGTTTTATCGATCGAGTCGTTAAAAAAGTATTTATTTTTTAATTTTTAATTTTTTTTTTAGTAAAAGTGTGATTTACTAGACGTTGTGACTGAGCAGTGACGCATGTTCTAGTTATCAGCGAAAATCACACACTAGAAATAACGTAATATGACAGCAAGCACCTTTATGCACTGACGTTGCAGTCGAATGACTGACCCGGGATTCGAACTGGCGAAACATTGGACGAGTGGCCATATCAGTAAAGGAGTAATAACACTGATATGATGATGGACTGGCTCACCAAGTCGAATCCGAGTTACGTGATGCGAATGAGACGTAAGTGCGTAACGTCTTACTGTTCGACGTTTTTTCTAAGGCCGCTAAAAATTAATTAAATGGTTCTCTGGAGTGGCACTAAAAAAATTGAAACGAGTGGGCGGTGTTTTTTTTTTACGTCTTATTCGTGATTTAGTTTAAATGCGAAGATGGCTTTTTTTTTTTACCAAGAAAACAAAATCAGTAGCTTACATTTGTTGCGGAGTACAATATGTGTTTTAATTCCAGGGTGAGCGTGGAAAAGTTGCATATTTGATAAAAGGCATTCTTTAGATGCAAGTTTTTAGTTCTGACGTACCTCTGAACGACCCTCACATTTCTTTCGAGGCGTTCATGTGATTGGAGCAAAGAGCTGATGTAGTCATTGGATCCAGCCAGGAAATGTTTGATGACAGTGCTGATGCCTGATTAGAATTTATTTTTTTATTTTTTAGACAATGTCATAAAAAACGTTTCATGCGCTGAGAAAAAAACCCATGCGTGTGCTTCCGAGAACCACTTAAATAATTTTTTAGCGGCTTATGTATATTTTTGTTGATGGCCTATTTCCAATTTACCTGTATATTATTTACAGCGGTTTGCTTTTTTTTAGGTATCGGTCATTATTTACGGCAGGGGGGGGGTGTGATAAGCGACGCATAGTGATCATTTTCCAGTTATGGTGTTTGGAGGTCATCCTAGATGGGTTAATGCGGCCTCAACGTCGTCTAAATGCAGCCTGGCTCGAGGCATGTTTGGCTGTAGCCCAACGCAGGAAAAGTATTGGAAACTTACGTCAAGTTGGTGTTGCGGTCAGCGACAGTTACGCTTGGGTCGACAATCAACTATACGTCCGAACTGGAGGGATTGATGGCTGACAGTCCGGAATCAGCGTCAAGCATTTCTCGAGTGATGGCCTTAAGAGGAAAGGTGGCGTCGTTGTCAGCAGGCTGCGTTAGAGGAGAGAGGGTGCTTCGTTGTGCTAAACGGTACTTTTGAAGAGATCGCTGTTCCTCCTTTTATTGAGGAACTACAGTGGCGAGGATGACGCTAATTTCACCGAATTTTGGATAAAATACAGTTTCGTGGCTTTGCAGTGTAAATGGTTCATCATTTCAAGGGGAACTGATTTGAAAGAGGTACTGAACACTCAGTTTCCTTCTGTTTATTTTTCACAGTATCCACGTATCTGATCTACTTGGAATCCAGAAGTTGGGAGGAACCTTTAACCACTTATGAGTTTAACGCTGCAATGTCATTCTGCCAAAATGGTTCTCCATTCGTGAATGGTGTGATATATGGAAATATTCGACACCCTCATGTTTGTCAGACAGCAGAGCTTCTTAAGCTACTTGATGAAGTTTGGTCTTCTGGTGTTGCTTCCGCTTTGTATTTACTGTTTTGATTTCTGTGCCCAAGGTAGGTAAGGATAAGTCGTAGCTAGCCAACCAATCGCATTGCAATCTTGTGTGGCAAAAGACTTTGAGCTCTTCGTTGGAAAACGAGAGTGGCTTATGGAAAAAGAAGGCTTTCTGCATGGATTACAGTTCGGCTTCCATGCAGAGCGTAGTGCACAAGATGCAGTTTTGCTTCTCGAGCCAGGCACACGTTAAGCTTTGGCAAATGATTTAGTAGTACTATCTGTATTTCTGGATGTTAAAGAAGCATGTGTTCCTGTAGTCCCTTCTTTTGTACTTACTGCATGGATCAATGCGTAAAAGTGGTCGGGTAGTTAATTTTATCGGGATCTTTGGACAGGCAGTTGTCCTGTCACCAAAGCTGGTGGTATTCACTCTTCACCAAGGAAGCTGTCTTAGGCCACTTCTCTTTGCTACATTTTTTAATGGTTTGATCTTCATCGTAGCAGCTTTTAGCAAAACGCAGCTCATGTGAATGATGCAGCCATCTGGTTGGATGGGGTGACTTGGAGGAATTGGTTGGGTCCTTCAAGAAGTCTTAGGGTTAGTAGAATCATGGCTTGATGAAAGGCTTACGGAACTATCTGCGAAGAAATTTCAGGATGTTTTCTACAGTGATGATCACCAAAGTCAGTTTTGTTATGCATTCACAGTCGGAAAGTTAGTAGCATCCAGAGCATTCGTTACTTGAGATTTCGGTTTAATTATAACTTATCCTGAGTTTCAGATATCCGAGAGGTAAGGACAAGAATAGCTTGCCGTTCAAAGTTTTAGTGAGATAGGCAGGTCAATAAATGGGGATATGCTATTAAATGCTTAGGCACATGTGGATGGTGAGGGTCTTAAGTAATCTAACTGTCTCACATTGATCAGTTTCTCCTTAAAAGTATTTTGTGTCTGGTGGGAACTTGGATATTTTGCCGTATCCAACACACGAGTAGATGGGCTGCTAGTAGTGCAGAAACGCAGGCTGCGGCCCGGTCAAATGATTGTCTACAGATTTTCTCTGACGCATCTTTCGCTTATTCGTACAGTGAGCGTGTACGGGTGTGGGTGCCTGGTTTTAAGCAAGGATTTTTGTTTTGGCTGTCAAATATGACAAACGTCGTGGTGGCTGAACTAGTTGCCATTTCCAGTGCTCATGACCATGGTCTGGTGTTGGGAGTCCGGCGTTTGGTAATACTGTCCAATTCGCAATCAGCTCTTCGTTTTATGCAGGGAAGATTAAAAAAGCTAGACTTAAACCACATTCTTGCATCGGAGATAGGTTTGAACATTTTGGAAGCACTTTTATATGGGTTAGTTGTTAGGTTGCGTTGGGCACCTGGTAACGCAGGTGTTGCAGGGAATGAGATAACGGACGGATTGTCATGCCAAAAAGGTAGCCCTTGTAACTATTCCTATAGGTATTCACGACTTGGGAGGAAGCATGGCTTCAAAAAGTTAAGGGAAGGGAGCTATTTACCATTTGCTCATAAGTAACACGCTCAAAAGAGCTGGCTTGGTTTCCCCGTGAGGCAGCTGTCATGATGTATACTGGTTGCGTACTGGTTGTGTACGATGCATAGGTTGCGTACTGGCCATGTCCCACTTAATGCCTACTTGAACGACTTAGGTATTTTCTTCCTTCAGCTGGCTATATTTTGTGGATGGGAAAGGGACGACTTAGAATGTCACTTATTGCAATCTCCCCTTTTGGTCTGCCAAGAACAAATATTTATTATACAGTTAGGGACTCGAGCTCGTTGGGGGAGGGGGGGGGGTCTATCAATTTGTATTGCAACGGATATTTCAAGCGTTGCACGCTGTAGCTAACTCACATGTCCTCTTTTAAGGTTGGTTTTTATAAGGGTTTGCATTAATTAAACAATTACAGTGTTGTTCACTTGTAGTTGGCTTATTGTTATACCTTAGTTGTAGTTTAGTGTGTGTTAAGTTGCTAACGTAATTACTGAAGATGGAGCTGGGTAGTCAGAGTAGTTTTGTACCTACCGGAACAGAGTGGGTTGGTATGGGTACTAGCAAGCTTAGTATCTGTTCGACCAAGGTGAGTCTTTCTCCCTCCGACTATTTTGTCACTCACAAAGACACTTTAATGCCCATTCCCCTTTAAGACCGTCATCTCAAACAAACTAGTATAAAAATTGAGATATGCATATTACTATACCGAAAAATAAGCAACAGTCGCACAGTACACGTTGTTACAATACGGTTATATTAGTCGCTGCAAACTGTACTTTTGTGAGAAACCACAGTTTAAAAAAATATTATTTTACAATAAGGGAGCGTTTAAGTAGTACGTCATCAAGAAATGGGCCATTTTCGACCCCCTTCAACCCTCCTCATCAATTGCTCAAACCCCCTCCAGCATTACGTTGTTTCCAACTTTACCATCCCCCCAACCCCCACCAAGAAGGGGGTGTTTTCGCTTTTTTCTCAACTGTTTAATTTTGTTTTCCTGGGGGGGGGGGGAGGGGGGGGGGGTTACGGCCACCACCGGCCCCCCCCCCCCCCCCCGGGGGGAATGTGGCAAACAGTAGCCACCCCCCCCCCCCGCCCCTTGATGACGTAATACTAAAAGGTTCCCTAAAGCAGCACATGCCTTGTCAAGGTTAATTAAGTCCGCACGACATTGGTTGTATGTTTACATTTACGGTGTAAGAATATGAACTCTTATAAACGCCATATGAACTGTAAATACAAACATACATCCGATGGCGTGTGAATTTCTTCAACACTGACAAGGCATGTGATGCTTTAAGTAAATAAATATATTTTAAAACTGTGGGTCTGACGAAGGCGCAGTTTGTCTGACGAAGGCGCAGTTTGCAACAACGAAATATAACGGAAAATTGGAAATTAACCATTAGCGAAAATTATACACTAAATAATGTAGTTCTGTAAGCCACCTTTTCCCTAATGGCTAATTTCCAATTTCCCTTAATATTATTTACAGCGATTTATGTCTATTTAACGAAATATAGCCGTACACAACGTGTACTGTTCGGCTACGGCTTACGTCTCATTAAGGAAACTAGTCCTGCTACGCTACCGTCTATATTGTAAACAATCCTCCACAAACAGGAGACAAAGTTCAGTGTAGGTGAAAATTTAATGATGGTTGCTAAATGGTGCTTCTTTGTCATGCATTTGGGCCAATTAGGAGAGACGTGGACCAACTTAATCGATATCAGGTCTTAAGCTCAGCTTTATCGATTACTTCAGCCTAGGCTTAATTAAAGTAATTACATTTATAAGAGTAATCAACATCACAAGGATTCATGATTAAATGGGAGGATAACTACAAGATGCACAAGTAAGAGGTAGCTATTAAGAGCAGAATTGGAAGTAAAAGAAAATTTTTTTTTAAAGTAATCCAAAAAGTCAAATTTTTAACACGGTGACGCTAGCCAACAGAGCGCATTCCTCAAAGCTGCAGTCGTTATAGCCGGGTAGGCTGAAAACTCACACACATCACCGTGGGTTAATTTTGATAGCCCACATTTTTTGATAATTTAATCTTTTTTTACGGTGTCTCCTCAACCTTGCTCCACCACGTGACTGTCCAACGGCTGAAATTTAATAACTTATCGGCAAAAAAATATTCAACCCGTGCACCCCAACACAAAACCAAAGACCATACAGTAGTGACAGAACGTCTTACTCACTTAACTGCAGTCTTGAACTAGTAGCAAGGGGCACTAGATTTGCCTGGATGTAAGAACATTAGCGTAGTTTGCCAAGCCACTGATGTGAAATTGGATTTCTTGGACCTAAAAAACTTTTTTTTTATATGTGTTGACAGCTGCTGCAATTTTCGGCAAGTGGAATCTTTTCTGTTCCGATTCACAACCTTTGTGGCGTAATTGATACATGCTTCACGGTGTAAGGACTGAGCAAAAAACAACGCTGACGTTTTTACCTTCTGCGTGTATCCCGTGCCCCTTGCAGTTAGCTCAACGATGGGCTCCAGCAGGGTAGATTTGTAGGTAGTGACGCTTTTCCGAAAACGTGTTATAAAATAATACCTACTTCCACCAACGGCACCAGAAGGCAGCACTTGTCAGGTTATCGTAGAAGGCGAAACTTGAAATAAAAATGGCGGCTTCGTTGCCATGGTAACCATGGTATAATAGCGAGAATACCTGCAGAAATTGACGAAATATTCGAACGTAGGCAACATCCGAAGTTAAGAACTTATTCTGTGTTCGATTCAAACTGCATATTTAGGCCTAGTTTGTTACAATAAACGTAAACCACGGAAGAAGCCTTCAGCCAGAACGGCCGTTTGATCACGCTTCTCGGACGTTCTCGGAACACAAAACCAAGCGTTACACTTAGCTCCACTTAGCGACAACCCGTTTTAAAACTGAATGTTGGATTTGAAAAATAAAACTTGGTCAGCCTGTTCTGAACTTTCTTAAAATTATTTTAATGTCCCAATCTAAATTACGATAAATTTTAAGCAATTAATTTTGTATTCTTATCGTGATAAATTTGTTTTAATGACGCTAAATAGTTTTGATCCCCATGATGCTTTGTGCTTCCTGTTACTTGGCGACAGCGCCCTCTAGCGGTAAATCGCTGAAAGCAGGTACTAGTTTCGTCCAAATGTTAACTGTTGTGAGAGCTAGAGTGGCACTATACCTACGTACTCTTCGGCTCAGATACAGACTTTGCAGTGAATTATAGGCGCTCTTGCCAATGCTCCATGCGCACATGATTGCGCATATTTTTCGTACTTACACCATAAAATACAGCTTTTTTTACGTTGGATTCGTCCTTTTTTATTGCTTTCGTCCACTTTAATTTTGCTTTCGTCCATTGTTGTAATTGTGTAGATTACAACAATGGACGAAAGCAAAATGAAAGTGGACCAAAGCAAAAAAAAAAAAACGAAACCAACGTAAAAAAGCTGTAAAAGTGATAATTAAAAAACGTGGCGTAACGTTGATCACGACAACCTAGGCCCAACCCGGGCATACCACTACCATAAATTGCAAAGTTAACCAGATAGTGCATCTTATCTCTTCCCAGCCTACGCGGTGACCTAGCGGTAGTTGTGGCTACTAATACCTTTGCTAATTAATGCTTTGCATGTGAAACAGCATGGCGGCAAAGCAATAGGAGAGATATTAGTAACTGCTACTACCGCCAGGGTCCGCGTAGGCTTGAAAGAAGTCAGATGCCATATTTAGTAAACTTTCTAATCTATGCCGCTGCCTATCACAGCCAACGTTTTTCCAAAATCCAGGCCACTGATCCTTAGAAATATACCTAAAATTAGGCAAAAACCTACAGCTCAATTCCCCCCTAAACATTAAGCCGTTTAAACACTTTAAAACATATGAATAGAAGGCAAATATGGACTGTTATTGTTGTTGTCGTTGTCTTCTTGAAATTTTGCTCTCACCTAGACATCGAACCGACTGCATAAGTTAGCCTAATTAACAGCTCTTAATCTAATCTACGTGGGGGAGGGGGGTGTCAGCCCCCTCCCAGTGAGTGTGAGTTCAGTAATCACACAGTGGTTGAGTAACAAGTAGTGAGCACTGGCTTCCTGATAGTGACTACCTTTATAAGCTTTATTGCACATAAGTGGTGCCACATGGAAGGTGGACCACACAACTGGGTACAAGGAGGGCCCTAGCGGCTAGTAAGGAACAACACATGGTTTGCCTCCATTACTGAGGCAACCTCAAACATACCACTGACTTTCAATTTTTATATTTTAAAATGTATGCATTAATCATCGCCAGGGCCTTTTGAACGCTATTTTAATATGACAACAATATTCTTGTTGTTGTTGCTAATTCTTGTTGGGGAAATTTTGCCTCCATTAGAGATAGAACCTATGAAGTGATTTTTTTATTTTTTTAAATTTAAAACGTAAGTATGAAAAAGGCTCAGACTCTTATAACCGTTACGTTAAGGTGATTACAGTATGCTTGTTGTTGTTGTTGTTATTCTTGTTGGGACAAAAAAAACAAATAACATATATTAGTAGTAAAAATCCTCAAGCGTTAAAATACGGACATAAGCCTTAAAAAAACTTAATGCTCTAAAGGAACCAATACAAAAAAATACATGTTAGCCATCAGCGTTTCACTAATACGTGCAAAAGAAGTTCCAGCTTGTTTTTTTGGGACGCTGGAGATTTTTTCACATTTATTAAAGCGACGCTGCTGGCTTACATGTCCTTTTCCTGCATCGATACCTTTAGAGAGTTAGGTTTTTTAAGGCTTACATCTCTATTTTTATGTTTCAGGCGACTAAACTATACACGACTAAACTATCAAACGAGGTTTCAGCCCTTTCTGTCGCATTGTTATTTTTCCTCATATACTTGAAAACAGCCAAGCTATAGAAGACATAAGTGTGTGATGGTCGCAATGCTCATATGTATTTTATCTGGGTAGGACGGATATTAGTGTCGTAAATCTTGGCAGCGAGTACTGGCGTGTGGCAGGTAGGAGTTTGATCAAAACACAAACAAAACTGTGATCTTGGAGATGGGGGATATAAGTCCGTGGTGTGACAGATAGTGGTAATAAATACTTAAAGTGACTTTTCACTACAATTAGCAGTATTCAAATTAAAATAAATTGAAATAGTTTTATCTTTTTGTGTATTATAAACAAAAACGTACACGATAATTTTTTTGAGTATTGAATGGGCTGACATTAACGTAGTTTACGGAAATAAACTAAACAAAAAAAAAGTAAAAGTAATTTAAGCAACTTTTTAGTTTGTTGGTAATGCAACCTGCACACTTAAATTGAAATTGATTTAAATCAACGACTTTTGTTGTTGAGTTAAATCGTGATTTTAGTCACCGTTTTAAATCGATTGATTTAAATATCACGGTGGAACTCTACAGTCTACAGTGGGGCGATCTGCCCAAATAAATAAATAAATGTACAAAACCTCACTTGTTTCTGTTTTGCAACAAATGTAATGCAACTGGTAGTATACTTTATTGGAAATATAACTAATCAGCGGCCATTAGGGCAACATAATTTGTTTATAAATCAATTAGGCCAAAAATTGACACTTTATTAGAAGATTTCTGTTCTGTGCGGTGCATCCACATCATGTGCTGGTAATTGGTTGTTTAGGTGCAGTCAGAAGACAAAAGTTTAATCACTTTTAAGCACTTTAATCATATAATGTGAGGTAAGAACAAGCCATGAAAATGAATTGCCACTTCAGCGACCAATACGGAACGACCGTTTGTTTCGAGAAGATTGGTCAGTTTCTTGTCATGTGAATTTGAATTCTAACATATGACGATCGTGAAAATGGCATAAAAATCCATCCCAAAGTGAAGATTTTCTTTAGACTGTTAAGACAAGATAATATACATTTTCATAAAGAAGTTCACAACCAATATTTTCACCAAAGCAAAGCCCTAACACCACCAAAAGGAGTGATATCATATGAAAACCCCATAAAGGTAAAGGGATCTATCAAGTTTTCACATATAAAGCAGTGATGTCAGACCGACCCAAAATGGCTACCGCCAATTTTTTTTGTCGCAATCCTGATTTCTCAATCTTAACTGATACTCGGTGATTGTCGGTTAAGTTTGAGTGATCATTATGTTCGGACCACAAACTGGGTGGCAGCCATTTTGGCTCTAATATTTTTCCACCTTACCTATACGGCGAAAATTTAGTGAGTCCCTTTACCCTTATGGAATTTTTGCATGATTCAAGTTAGGCCGGTTTAGTTGTTTGTTGTTATTGTGTAAGTTGTTTCGTGATTTCTTAAATTTTAGTTTTTTACGTTGTTTATGACACACATCGTGACGTAGTGAACTCCCGGGTGTCAAACGTAGCTTGCCATCTCAAAATAAATTCCGTTAAACTTATTTTTTTTTTGGGGGGGGGGGCGGGGGGGAGGGGGCTATCGCGTGATGTTTTGCATGGCTCGATGTAATTTTTTTTATTTTTTTTTCATTACAATTCTTGGAAGGCAGCATCCGTATTTCATATTTCTGAATTATTACATTATTCGTAAATCAAACCGAATGTAAATTTGCATCTAAAACATAATATTGCCCATCCCATAATTTCTCATTTCTGGTGCAATCTCTTTTCGCTGAGCTCCTTTCGTGTCGTACTTGACGAACGCTTCCGGAACTCAATTTGTGGTTTGATGCAATATCAGGATTTGACGCCCAGGCACTCGAGCTCTCGCGCAGCTCAAATTCATTAAGGCAATAGGGGATGGAATGGGAGGAGGGGGAAGGGGTTGGGGTGAACCCTGATAAGCCTCACTCCACTGACATGGGAATCCGGTTACCGTAATTTTTAAGTGAAATTCGATGGAAGGAGGAGAAGAACGGCACCTGGAGGCCAAGTGCTCTCACTAAATGTCTCTTGTAGTAGGTTTAAAGATCAGTGAAGCTGCAATCATCAACTTTTAAATACTATTACTTAAATCAGAGTTTTCTAATTATAACCTACTAGCGGAACTCAGCGTAACGTACGCCAGTTTTGTAGGAGGTCATGTTGTCCCACTGCGGTTTCCGTTTCTGTTGCAGCCTAGTGATTGATTGCCTGGTGACAAAATACGTCGTAATATTTGGTTTGTTACTAAGTGTCAATACTAAACTAAATTACCCTTCACGTTACTGTCCGCTCGCCTATTTTCACTGGCACCACCGTGCAAAGAATGAACACGTTCGCCGTTTTCCATTGCTTCCGTCCAAAGACTGAACACGCTCGTCCTTTTCCATTGCAAAGAATGAACATGCTTGCCCTTTTTCATTGCTAACGTGCAAAGCATGAACATACTTGCCCTTTTTCATTGCTACCGTGCAAAGAATGAACATGCTGGCCTTTTTCATTGCTAACGTGCAAAGCATGAACATGCTTGCCCTTTTTCATTGCTACCGTGCAAAGAATGAATATGCTCTCTCTATAGCATTAATAACTGCGTTTGGATTGGTTGTCACAATGACTGCCTTTCCCCTTTACTGACCTTCGTCTATACTCCGGGCTAAGAGAAATATACACATATACAGAGGTTGAAGTCGGTAATTCTTTGTAACAAGGACAAGGGAAGGTAATTTATAGTATTAACATTTCCTAACTGAAATTTCCTAATATGGTTGCAATGGGTAGAAAAATTCAGTCAGCCATGACCCAAACGTTGAGATATTTTACAACTTGTGTATTAGGTGAGTGGAAGTATGTCCACGCTCCCAATATAAAAAACCTTTGTGTTTTTCATAAGATAAGGATAGTTGCTGGTCTTGTACTCAGTCTAGGAAACTTAATTGATCTCAGTCAGTGAGCCACGTTTCAGTCCAAAGCTTTTAACTAAAACGAAAAGGCTAAAAAAAATACTTATTTAAAAAAAAGAAAAATGAACTTGCATTATATTCTTGCGCCATCTTTAGTCTTTTTTACCTATCCTCGCCCCTCCCACCCCCTAGCTGTGGCCCTGCTCAATCCGCAATGATGCACTTACAAGCTTAAAAATGATCGGCCCTTCCTTCATTACCGGCACTGTGACAGACGAATGTTATCGTGTACTATTTGAGGTACTACTACAAAATATGCAGGTGTTCCTGAAATGCTGAGATTACAATTTTCTTTGGCCAGGCCATTGCCGGGCGGAGCGACGACCCATACAGTCAACGATAAGTTAGGAGTTTTGTTCACAACTTTTTAAAAAAATGTCCTCTCCAACCGTTGCGCAAATTGTCACAACGTGGGTTAGATTGACGACTACATTCGGCTGATTTAAAGCCACGTCGTTTTCTTTCTTTGAGGCAATCTGAAGGATCAAGTGTGAGCAACAAAGGACATCCCCGGCTGATTTACAGACGCGTAGTTAGACAGTCCTGAGGGAAGTACAGACAGCAGCATCGTCAAAGGATTGTACACAATTGCACAATACCCGGCTTCGCCGCGTTGTTGAATTTTTTCGATACAATTGTAGAAAAAAATTCGAAAAGCTTGTTGACAAGATGGTTATTTGAGAGCTACGATTTGTTTTAACTGTTTTTTTTTTGTTACCTGAAACACCCTTATTTTCAAACTTTGCTTTTTTCTTGCTAGAGGTGGCGCGATAATCGATAATTCGATAGTATCGCTATGAAAATTTTCGTCGATTATCGTATCGCATTTTTCTAATTTATCGAATTATTGTGCACACCTCGATGCTTAAATTGTCATATCTCGGAAACCATAATAGTTAGGAACATGCGGTTTGTGGCGTTGCGTGTGGAATTACAAGTGCTCTCCAATCAAGTATGCGATACTGTTGCTAGTCACTTTAGCTGATTGGAGAGTTAGTTTAATGCAAACAATATGGACAATAGCTAGTGACTCTTCGTGTCTACTGGCCAAATGGCGAGTGACCACAATTCACATTCGTGAAGGTTGCAATGTAGGCTTCAGCCAAGGTTTTTTTTTTTATTCACAAAATTAAATGGTTATTCCAGGCTCAAAATTTGTTTTATCGAGATATGATCGATTATCGCGATAATTAACAAAATTTTATTGGGATAAAAAAAATTTGTTATCGTGCCATAGTTCTCCAGGCGTTTGTGACCTGAACTTGGTTCGGGCTTTTCACTAGTTAAATAAATATACCCAAATCGCAGTAAATATTATATAAAGGAAAGAGGAAAACAAGCCAAACGGAGGAAATTATACACTAGAAATAACGTAGTACAGTAAGTCACCTTTATGCACTTACGTTTCGTCGGAATGGCATGACCCGGATTCGAACTGGCAACCCGATTCGTCCCCAGATCACTGACATAGCGCCTTTATTGCTGTGGCCACTCCGCCGCTGCTCTGACTTTATAACGGGTGAGTGAGTCATCTTTATGTCAATGGAACAGTGGCCACTGAGATAAAGGCGCTGTGGCAGTGATCTTGGGACGAATTGGGTTATCAGTTCAAAACCCGGTCGTGCCACTTCGATGAAACGTAAGTGCCTAAAGATGACCCACTCTACTGCGTACTACGTACTTACTGTACTTTTTTTTCCACTAGTTATGACTAAAAGAATTAACACAATGGAGAGAATATTGTGAACTACTAAAAATGACAAGTGAGTAGCAATAACGACGTAAAATAATCGTTTGTAATCATGAGTCCGGAAACTGAAGCTTGGTTTTTTGATTGGGTTGATGCACTCATGATGATAACGTAACTTTTTCCCCGTTATTATTGTTTCTCAATGTCATCTTTTAGCAATTCACTTTGCTGCAGTTTGTTTTTTCCGCTTTTTGCTATTATTTACTGCTGATCTAGTTTCTTTAATGCTACATTATGTTGCCTGTACTGAACGGTTTAATGTTTTTAACTTGAGACTTCAACAAAGGATGCCATTTACCCAGGAAAACCAAACTAACATTTAAAGAAACGGAAACTAGCTGTAAACGAAGAAATACAATGCCAACAGAGATTTACATTCTTAACATCCCTCTGGCGTTGATTTTGATTCCGTTGTTCTATTTACATAAATTTACCAAATTTACAAAAATTCGCATATAGACACACGCTAGTACGTCACCGCCAAGTAGATGATATTGTTATTCATTGTTACATGCTTGTGTGTTACAGTTTTGTCCGATACATTGTTGTTGTAAAAAGACGGCTCACTGGCAGACTGTGTCGTTTAAACGTAACAAGAGTTTAGCTGATTTCATCCTGTTGGGGGAAATTCAGAGCATGTGTTGGAATCTTTGCTCATCGTTGGAAACGAGTGCGTAGATTCAAGTAACAAAGAATTCAGCACCAAAGTGTGGGAACGTGCCCTTTATGGAGTAAAAGTGCCCTCAACATAGATAATTTAGTATTTCTGGCTAACTAGCTAGGTATCTAAGGCTCCGGCCCCAATGTTAATTCTCATAGGGTATATATAATACCTGCCAGTTCGCTAGGGAAAGTTGGCAAATCTAAATTTTGTCAGGCTGGTAAAGAATCATGTGTGGAAATGGCTTTTTCTTAAATGGGGGTTTCAGCTTGAAGCACGTGGCCCTGAAGTGGTGCGTAAGTACAGTTCCAGCAGAAATTAAATTTACAAACGTAATGTCGTTATAGAGAAAAAAGACATTGTTGCATTTTTATAGCATTGTTGAACCTGAGCAAATATCGTGCATCAGCAGACACCAAGGCACGTGCATGCCTTTGTTGACGCTTGTCTCACTATAACAATAATTCTAGGTTTTGTAAATTTACTTTCTGCCGGAACTGTACAACGTAATTGTTGTAACAATTGTAGCCGAAGTGTTGCATGATCATCGTTTCAGTCCTTAATTTACAGAATAAACAATTGTTACAAAGAGGGGGCTTACTGGCTTGGTGGCCATGGGCCGTGGCCACAATAAATTATATTTGCGCCCCCCCCCCCCCCATTACTAAGAGACTGATGTATTTTATTGCAAGAAAAGGTGGACAAAATACAAATCGTGAGCACAGGGTTCAATCAAATACAAAATTGAAAGTAATTTTTTTCTTTAAGTAGGCATGTTTTGAAAAAGATGGTGAAGCACTGGTACAGCAAACTATATCAAGTTGCTTCTCACTGCGTACCTTATGACTAAATATTTTGACGTTGTAAAGGGGTAAGTCAGTCAGTTGCACTGGCTTCCTTGTTTCACTGAACGCGCTATTTCACCACACAACAAAACAAACTTTCTTATTGATGACGGTACAAGACAGATTAAGGCAGACAGGACCTGAAAAAGTCCTGTGAAAGTTGTAATGGCCACCCAGGAAAAGTGTCTTCGTCTAATGTATCTGTTTAATCACGTTCTCGAAACAGTATCTGTATATACCAACATTTGCAAGTAGTGATATCATTCAACCAGGAAAAGGCCGCCAAGGTTAACCCTATTAACCAGCTAACATGGCGCATTTTCCTGTTCTTTAAGTTCTTTGTGTGACTGCTTTCTAGACTGCTGAGACATGTTGAACGTAGAACTGTACAATGCTACGGATATTGAAAATTATGCAGTCTTCCACATTTGAATATAACTATAATCACTCCTGATTCAAAGAAAATAAAAGCGGAAAATGCGCCAAGTTTCTTAATTTTAAGATTAACCTTGGTAGCCTTTCCCTGGTCGAATAAGGTCACTGTATAATTTCAAAGGCAAACCGTTTTTGGAAATTTGGCTGCTTCTTATACTAATTTGGTTTTGGGTGGTATAGTTAAGGGTGATTACGTTTCTTTCGAAAATGTGTCATGGCTATTATATATATTTAATGTTTTATTTTTTCAGGTGTGTGATAATGCCTTCGAAAATGGGAGTGCAACCGGCTGCTGCCTTGCCTGTTTTCTCGAAACAACTGGGCAACAGCACTTATTCGTTGCGGGACGAACACAACCGTGAGCAAATCTTGGATTCTCATGCAAATAGCCAATCAAATGCTGTGGTTTACATTGCTGTCGTCCTGTTTTTGTATACTTTGGGATTAGTCATACTAATCGTAAAATATATAAGAAGAGAGCGAGACCAAGACCGTCTTTCATACATTTATGACGAATATCTCCGGCGAGAACAGTGCGTTACGAGCAAATCTTCTCTGGATAATTGTTGTCCTGCTGCTTCAGTGCCAAATCCCAGCGAGGGACAAGTTTTGGTTTTGCAGAACATAACACCAGTTTAAAAGGGCTTTATTTTGAAATTCAAGCAACAATGGTTCTTTTCATACAAGACATGCTAATTGTGTATGAATACGAGTACTATACATTGGTGCAGGATGTCATCGATATCACACAACACATATCTCATATGCGCGATTTAATTTCCATGAATGTGCCACAGACACTTGAAAACTTAATCAGTGACTTAAGAGGGTTCTGGCAACACTATGGCTTTAAAACCTCTTTCACGACGACCACGAAAATCTCCAACAAGAATAAAAATAACGAAATCTAACAACGAAAGGCAAACCTTGTGAGGGTTTAATGCAGAGATGAGTGTGTAGTACTTTACTTCCAATCGAACAAGACCCAAACTCGAATTACCTATTCGGCCTGGGCACCCATGGCAACCTAAAACACGATCCCTACAACGTTCGTAGTGGTTTTCAAGCGATTAACGACACTATGAAACTGAAATGTTCCTTATTTTCAAAACGTCAGTTGACCGTTTAACGACCACTACGAACGTCTTACAAGAGAATGAAATACCCAATTCTAATAACTAAAGTCGATCTTTGCGAGAATTCCACAGCTAACAAGCACACCCAATAGGAAAGTGCCCTGGCCTCCATAAGCTAAGACGATACAAACTCGAATCCTCTATCAATCCTTTGCATACGTATGGAAACTTTAAAGTACCCGCACAGCGTTCGTAGGTGGTTTGGACGATTAACACCAAGACAGATTATATTTACGCCATCAGCCCTTCATGGCAGCAAATGCCGCCTCGTGACTATCTTAAAAAAAAATATTTGAAAACTCATGTTTAGTCACATTACATGACTGTTGGTGATAACCGTGATGTCTGCTGATGATGGAATTATGGACTAAACAATGAATTTACACTGCTTTGTCCCACGAAAGCACAAAACATGCCATTTCGAATACTAATTGTTTTTCCTACATATTTGTGTACGTTTTGTCATTACATTTGAGAAAATAAAACTTTTGTAAAAAGCTATCATTGCATACCCTGCTGACAAGCAAATTTGTAAAGGTAAATTTTAAATAAGCCATCAGAGACATACACTAAAAATAGAGTAGCACAGTAAACCACCTTCATACACCTGGGTTTCTTCGAGTGACATAGCCCGGCTTCGAATTGGTTAACGAATGGCTAAGTGGCCATAGTAACATGTGCGCTAGTAACACGACACCATAAAAATCCTGCGATTTTTATGTTAAGTGCTATCCTCAGACTTTTTTAGAAAAGCACAAGTTTGCCAAGTGAAGGTATTTGCGAAGAAGGCTGAGACCGTTCCATCGGCTAGTGAATTCCAAGCTGGAATTATCTGTACGCCAAAGAAATTTTGTCTACAGTTTACTTTGCAAATTGGAATAACAAGCTTGTAACTGTTATCCCTTGTTCGTGTTGCAGTGCTGATTTCGAATAATGGAAGATCCACTTGCATGGGAGTTTACTGTGACGCGTTTTATAAGTCAAGATTAAATCCGTTTTTAATCTACGAAATTCCAAGGAGTCAAGCTTCAGATACTTGAGACGTAAGGGCTTAAATTGTGCCGTTGAGCCCCTAAGAGCGTGTTTACGCAATGACTCGCCATTTTTATTCTTGCAGCTAGTTACTTTAGAAATCATCTAAAATTCCAACATGGTGGTGCTTTAACTCTGCCGGCTCGCAACGAAAACAATCAAAATGTGCGTTTAGAAGCAACCGGGGAAATTATTTCGACAGGAGGAATAATTATCTTTATCTTATTGTGACGGATTATAAGAGTGCAAGCATTTATTCGAACGATGTCGGATTTAGCTAATCCAGGTAGCGGTGTTGCCATGGTAGCAACACCTTTTGCCATCGCGAAAATTCTAGCTGGAAAAATGCAAAGACGAATCGGTGCATAAACCACCCTTATTATGAGCTCTGCCTGACATTATGTTCATGTTTGGTAGACGGCTTTCAGAGCATGACACCAAGCAAAACAAAAACACTACAGGAACTTGTAGGTTGTAGCACGTGCTGCGCGGAGTATGCATGAAAGGAGCGCAACCAAAAAAAATTTCGTATAATACCAATTCCGTACATGCAGGAATGAACGTTATTATTAAATTTTTCACTTACGCGCTATAGCGATCACTGTAGCTCACACTGAACGTCATTACTGATAACTTGTTTCACGTTCGAATTCATTATATGCACCACTACGTTATGCAAAGCGATCTGATAAGCTTTTAAACCTTTACCATGAGTTTTGAACCTAAGGCTAAAAAGCTTATCACAGAGACAACGTAGTGGTACAAAATTAATGACTTCGAACTTGAGATAAGTTCAGTGTGAGTTCTAGTGATCATCATAGCGTGCAAGTGAAAAATTTGATAACATCACTCAATCCAGGTACAGAGTCGTTTTACGAAATCGGTTTTGGTTTCGCCCCTTTCATAGTGTGCATATTGTTTACACACTATGCGCACTATGCAGCCTACACTGTATATACACTATGTACATTATATATTCTATATTCGGGTGACGCGCGCTGGCTTCAAGCCCCTGTGGGGAAAACAACTAAGTCCCAACGCATACCGTGAACGTTGAGAGGGTAGGGAAGGGGGGGGGGACCCCGAAAGAGTTAAGTGAGGTCAGTTCAGTGGTCAGATTGGTCAGCAGTCCGTCAAGTGAACGCCGGATGAAATTCCACGAACGACACAGGACTTTAAAAGAATTAAAAAGCCGTTTGATGGTGCTATTATTATAGTAGACGGGTCGTGGAGTAAAGCGCTCCCTCATTTCAGGATCGGCAAAGAAAGCAGTTATAGGGATGGTAGATTGCTGCCCAGGATGTCGATTTGAAAATATGCACAAAATAAGCATGACGTCATGACGTGACATCGTGTAAGGAGAGACATGCTGGTGCGCCCTCTTCGTATTGGCCTTAAAGTGAACTCAGCACATGTATACTGCCAATATTGGATGATGTTTTTAGTTGATCCACACTTAATGCTCACCTACAGACTGTTAATTCTAAATTCTTGGCTAATTGTAAGTGATCGATGTTGGTTTATTACAATTTATTGCGATAATAATTAAAATCAAGAGTATTGCGGCCGGGGTTCGTTGCACGAAATAAATATTGCGCTGATAGTAATTCTTGGAACGTAATTCTTGTTAGAAAATGCTTAAAAGCCTCGTCGCAGTTTTAATCATTGTGGAAATAAATTTTAATAAAGATTTGGGCAAATTGTAACTTGCAACAAAACGACTGAGTTGGTCTTACGGTTTACATTAAAGGCCGGTTGCCACCAACTCAGCATTGCAGCATGTAGGCCTATCAAGTTTCTCTCCCGCAGCAAGCAAAGGAATGCACAAAGCAATACTTTTAAACACAACAAACAACCCACGTGACACCTTAATTATTGAGTAAAAATTTGGTACGCCCTCGTGCACCTATAGAAACAAGCTATAACGATTAACGATACTAATGTCACTATAGATGGTGTCACAGAAAAATAAAGAAAATCCCCTGGCGCCATCTAGTGACACTAATATTGTTAATCTTTATAGCTCGTTTCTAGGTGCACGAGGGCGTAGCAAATTTTTACTCAATAATTTAGGAGTCACGTGGCTTGTTTGTAACGTTTAAAAGTTTTGCTTTTACTTTTGCTGTTTTGCTTCCTGCGAGAGAGAATTCGATAGGCCTAGATGCTAATTTGGTGGCTACCGGCCTTTAAGCTTTGTCCTTATCATGAATGCGATTATAAAAAAAATCAGAATCGGTTTAAATCGGTTGATAAATTATAAAATTTGATTGGTGTCTGCTCAACCAAAGATGAAAAAATGGAAACTATATTCTTCAATGGAATACATACATACAAGACGCTATTACTTCTGACCGTGAAAACAGGGCCAGCGGGAATGCCTCCCCCAAGAAAGACTAAATTGGCCGTAAAGAAGCTTACCAAAGTTCAATTTTCTTTAAAACAAAATAATTTTTTTTATTTTTGTCGATTTTGTTTTATTTTAGGAGTGTTGGACTTATTTTTGTTTCGTCATGACGATGGGGAGGAGCCTAAAATTGCCATTTGACTCTCCCCCAGAAAAATTCCTACCTACGCCCCTGCGTGAAACCCGCCTCGCTTACGCTTACTCCACTCTCGGCAACACAGGATTATATTTACTAGTGACTAATAGCAATAACATTCTTTTCGCTCACTCCACTGGCGTTGGGTCATGTTTCTCACAGTTTAGTCATGCCACAGGTTAGATACATTCAGGACCGTTTAGCACTGTTAGTATCGGATTTAAAAGTTCAAAACACCACAAATAGAGGGCGACAGGTCACTTCATTTGTTAGGAACACTTACGTTTCATATTTGATCTGGCTTGGCTATACCTTTCCTTCGTGAATACACGCTAACGTAAATAAAAGGAAAGAAAAAATAGGCCTAAATGTGTGAAAGTGACATCCCTAACAGGTTCCATCACCTCAAACCAGCGCTATCGCGTACCTCGTAGGCACTGCACGCTGATTGGCCGAGAGAGAGACTCTCAAGATGGCTTCCATGAGCAGAAGTTGTAACTGTGAACTCCTCATTAAATTACGCTTTTGCAAAAGAACTGAATTTTGATTGGACGAACCCTTGACTTGGAGGGGCAAGGAGATAGTGCAGTTAGGCCTATATTTCAAGTCCCAGTTTGGGAACAATTGGTGCCCAAACAGGGACTCGCAATATAGGCCCAACAACACGTGGCAAAAGCCAGTAGAAGATTAGAAAAAATCCAGGGAACAGCTCTAGTCCCTATACAACTTTTGATCATATCCAAAGTGTTATACAAAGAAAATACTCAGAATGCACGCTAATTCATATGTTACACTCCATAAGAAAGCCAGCATTTCATATATAGTAAAAATGATTAATAACCTTTTTTGTGTGTATGTGTTTAAGAAGTTAGTGTGCACTTGTTTTTATTATATTTTATTAATGCAATACAATACTTTTATTTTATAGGTAGTCGTACTGACTCTGGCTCTGGCACACTGGCACACTCCATAAATGAGAGTCGCGTACTTTGATAAAACCATAATTGTACGGAATTGGCAAAAACTAAAACTACTGTACTTTTAACACAATTTATTAATACAACTTATTAATATTTTTTTTTATTATTCTTGAATTAAGAAACAGTTTAGGTGCAAAAACAATTTTTCTATTCTCTCACCTCGCTGGTGTTATTTTTCCCACGTTGACTGATTCAAACTAAGTACACCTTGTATCCTCGTATGTTTCGTTGCCAAAAGCTTTACAAGGACACAAGTGCACCAAATACCAGGAAATTATGTGTATCAAATAGCTGTTTTATTCTTAGGTGTCAATTTTACTTTCTCCCCGAAGACGCAGTCCTACGAACGGCAACACAATTTTGTGTAATTTGGCCACTGAATCCACTACAAGGACAGCACATCCACTGGGAAGAGACTCTGGTGCATTCGGCAGGCGTGCCACAAGGATGATTGCACACTCCAAAGGCGATGGGAAATCTGCGGTCAGCAATACCCGGACATTCAGGAGAAGAACTTTCTAACAGCAGTTCGTATTCGGCGTCGGTTAACACGCGACGTCGCGGAAAGAAAAAACGTTCTGCAACAAAACAGGCAAATTATTGTTTCATCATTGTCAACATTATGTATGTAATTGTTATTCTGTTATGTAGAATAAGACGAAACAAGCGTCCTTAACAAAAAAGAACCTGCATGTTTTGCACATTGCAAATGCACACAAAAATGCACACACGGCCATACCTACACGAAACATAATAAACACATAGACCAACAACCACAGAGTAAAAGCCCAATAATAAAACGCCTGCATAACAGACAAATTAACCACAGAAATTCACCCCATTCAAACACAAATTGCGTTCATTTTCTGATATCACCAATAATTAAAAACTCCCTGGAATTGGAGTTTGAATTATAGTTTGTTTCGTTCTAGTTTGTTTTTTGTTGTGTACATTCACAGCTGTGAGTTCCATGGGGACACAATTCGTGTTTCTTGTTCATTTTATTTTTCTTCTGTTACTACTTTAAAAAACGTAAATCCGTCTTGTAACGTTCTTGCAGAAGACCAATCATGTTAAAAAAAAACCGTTTACACTCATAAGCAAATGGAAATAGTAGAATTAAAATCCTTTTCAACTGCAAGGTTAACTCGGCACGAGGACGGACAATTTTGCTAGAAAATACCCAGGGTTCTTTTCATGCTACAGCCGACATGACACCATTTTTGAGGCTCTTCTCTTCACGAATGTACACACAAGTATAGGTTGAGGCGAAAATCGAGCTCAGGAGCGCCGGCATATAAAACAGTCATGCTAACCCTGTGGCCACGTGCCCCCCCCCCCCCCCTCAGGGTTGGGGGGGGGGGGTATTTGTTAATTTTTGTGTTATAGGCCGTCAACTACTATAGGACAAGGTTCTTGTTGTCTGGCCTATATTTCAAACCTCAATCGACGAAATTTTCTACAGAAAAAACAACATTTTTTCCCTTTCAAAACCGTTAGAACCGTATACGGCAATGTTTTTCCTCCCTGCTGTTTTTACTCTCCTCGAACTAATTTTAACTAATTATTTTTTTTGCAGTCCCATGATCACGAAGGTTGAATGATGAAAAGGCCCGGGCTGTTACTTGAAGCAGGCCGATCAGAACGTGATCAATAAGAGAAAAGAAAACCTTGACAAAATCCTCGACAACCCTACTGATCACGCTAGGATGGCTGACTCATCTGTTTAGCAACCATTGAATCAAATTCTTGTCCAGGTCTTCTCGATCTACACCCAGCAACGATTAAAGGGCGTCGGACGAAAGTATATCTTGAAAATCGTCTTATGGGATAATTGTTTAATATCTGCCAAAATAAAAAAAATCTGGAAAATCATCAAAACTGAATATCGTATAATGGATAAGCGTATAATGCATGGATAAACTTCTAACTGGACAATAATATAGCTGCGGTTTCTGATGTTATATGTACAGCCGCTGCGAGCGCGGCAGCCCAAGCGAGGCAGGGACATCAGACGATTTTCCATTATATTTCGTGTTAGGTGATTTTCCATTATGCAAATTTTGTGTTTCCATTTTCCGTTATATTGTATGCTTTCTTCCAATTATGCGATTTTCCAGTTGGATGATTACCCTTTGCCCCATAATTGGGACCAGCACGACACGCGGTTCCCCCGCCCGCCCGCTTTACTGGACGTTAAAGTGCATGCTCATTGAATTGCATTGATTTAAAGGCAACTTGCAGAAACTGCAAAAAAAAATTACGCATTTAACTTTTAAAATATGTGTCTGATTTTTACATCACTGATAACTGAATTGATTTTCTCTGCGATGCAAACACAGACAAATTTGGAAACTATGCATTTCTCTCTGTATTTACGAACAAGCAAGGTATGGTGTAACGTGATAAGATGGTTAGCTGATTTTTTTGTGCCAGAAGTCTCGAGTTCAAGGATGACTTCAGCCACCCCACGCATTTTCTGGTGGAGAAGGGCCCTGCGATGCCTCGTACACATTTCAATTGTGGCAGGTAAAAGATCCTAGGTATTTCCGATTATATTACCTAGGAAAATTGTTCCTCTTGCATTCTTGCACTGGCTACTGCCGGGAGCGCGGCAAAGTTCCTGTGTAATATCGTAATTGGGGGGGGGGGGAATTGAGGCTTAATGGCGCGTCGACAGCTTGGTCATTAGCGCCAACCTCAGTCACAGTGCAGTGGTCCGTAATTGTGGACAATAGGTATAACTGGTACGTTTTTCTTGAGTTCATTCCAGAATGCAAAGCAAATGTTCGTTGCGATACGCTTTCTAGGGATCACCGTGCAGGTAGTCAAAATACCAACAGCGAGACGACAAAATGGTGGCCATTCCTACCCATTCCGAGTTGAAGAAAGGGCGTAAACATGAAGCGGTTACTAACAGAAACCAACATTTAGCCTGAATACATCTCTCCGTTGCGCTGGTAATCACAACCGTAAATCAAATACACAACCCGAGTTTTTCGTATTTGCGGCAGTGAGTTTCCAGCAGTTTTGATTGTTTGAGTCTCTAGTTTTTTTTTTATTCTTCCCAACCGCAGTTCCACAGCCGAGTTTACAAGGTTGACCTGTTTGAGGCTTTAGGATGTTTATCTCATAAAATTTCTCGAGAACTCAAGATATAAAAAAGGGAGGATTGTTAAAACCATTTATTTTAGATTTATTGCTTTTTCAAAATGATTTTAAGTGCGTCAATGGTCGACCAAAGTCGCTTTTATCGGTACACGTTTGTAGCAGTCGGAGTGTCTACTGTAGCGAAGGCTTCAACTTTTCTAAGGATTTCCGGAAAACTAAGTTAAATCGTCAATAAAAATAAAAGTTGGAATCTACTTCAGTACCGCTTGAACTGAAATATCAGTCTGTCTGGGCGTACAGTCCATATTTGCTGACGGCTTATTTCCAATTTAGCCTTGTATTATATATAGAGATTTGTGGTATGTTGCAGCTTCGTTTCTCCCTACGTCATTCTGCTTTTGTTTGTTTAAACCCCCTTTTCCGACATTACTGACTTGAAGAAAATGAAACTAATTACTGGTAATAATACTCACCTATCACATTTGTAGTTTGGACCATTCGTTGGTTCACATCTTTCTCTTCTAATGATTGGCCTATTGTTAAACTGATAATGGTAAGCCATAGAACTGCCACTTTTATGGTAATGTGTTGCATCGTAAGATCCTAAAGCATTAAAACCATCGCATTAATCGATGAATGCATTCATACATTTTGCCCCAAAAATATAATATTTTTTTCTGCGTAGAGCAGAAGCAAAACGTCATATTAGCCACGGATCTCGCTTTTAAAAGTCGTTTACCTAGCTGGAAGGGGCACTGGGGGAGAAACAATGGCTTCGTTAGTAAAGCCGATGGTGTCAGAGTGGACCTAAAAACGTGCGATTTTTTTTTTATTTATGGCAGCTGCTGTAATTTTCAGCGAGTTAAATCTTTTCTTTTTCCCATTTACAACCGAAAGTGCACGTTTATAAAGTTGATTTTTAGGCGTAAGCTTGACGCTCGAGTTAGCTACACTGCAGTGCAGCCAGAGCGTTTGAA
Source organism: Lithobius niger (assembly GCA_023313725.1). Taxonomy (NCBI): domain Eukaryota; kingdom Metazoa; phylum Arthropoda; class Chilopoda; order Lithobiomorpha; family Lithobiidae; genus Lithobius; species Lithobius niger. Next base: position 64,094 of record JAHWFP010080131.1, read on the forward strand.
AATCATCGTAACTATTTTATTTATGATCCGATTTTGAATCAATTTTTTATTTTTTTTGGTCATATTGCCTCCTTGCGTCTAATTTTCTAATTTACTTTTTTGCCGTATCGTATCTCGTTTGGAATATAGCACGAGAATGACCTTCAAATATTAATTCAAGGTCAATCCTTTTTTCTCGTGTAAACGTCTCCCATCACACCCATTATTGCATTTCTATCATTATTATTATCTCATTAACCATATCGGCTCGTAACACTTTAGTTGCCTCACCCCGGATATTATATGAATAGTTAGTATTTAGTTGTGTAAGCCTCAATGTAACATTCGTGACGATTTTTAAAAATGTACTTGAAATAGATAGTTGGGGGGGGGGGGGCGCCACTCAGTTGGTTCGCGGGGGAGATGGGTTGCCGTGGAGTTGGTTTGCCTTAGGCGCCAAGGGGGCTAGCTACGGTCCTGGTTGGACGTGGTGGTTAGATAATGACAGACTCAGTCTAGCTACCTGAAAAATATGATATATACCTTGTGGTCCACCGTACATGTAGAGGAAAGGAAACGGCTTTTCAGCAGCTATAGCATTTGGTCTGGTTTATTCCGAACAATATCTCGGAATAAACCAAACCGAGATAAAAAATCGTCACGAATGTTATATTGAGGCTTACACAACTAAATACTAACTATTATACTACCTATTAATTCTAACTATTATTCATATAATATACAGGGTGAGGCAGCTAAGGTGTTACGAGCCGATATGGTTAATGAGAGAATAATAATGATACAAATGCAATGATGGGTGTGATGGAGGACGATTACACGAGAAAAAAAGGAATGACCTTGAATTGATATTTGAAGGTCATTCTCGTGCTATCTTCCAAACGAGATAAGATCGGTAAAAAAGTAAATTAGAAAGTTGGACGCAAGGTGGCAATATGACCAAAAAAAAATTGATTCAAAATCGGATAATAAATAAAATAGTTACGATGATTTTCAAACGCTAACTCTGAACATGCTGGCTGCACTGGAGTGAAGCTAACTCGAGCGTCAAGCTTACGCTTATAAATTGACTTTATAAACGTGCACTTTCGGTTGTAAATGGGAAAAAGAAAAGATTTAACTTGCTGCAAATTACAGCAGCTGCCAACCCACCGACTAATAGTTCGAAGGTTAAGTTAACCGGTTTAACCCCTCTAGGTTTCAACCAATTCTTCCTGCGTTATCCTTGATCTAATTTATCTAGCCTAGCGTTAGTGCTTCAGGTGATACATGGTTAACAAAATGATTTAATGATTAAATAATCTATAAGTAAAAATACTACTTTCAGTTGAGATTTTATCAAAAGAAAGAAAGAAATATTTGAATACAGCATGCTCACAAAACATTAAAAAAAAATTGTTTGTCTCTATCTACTCACCCGTTTCGAGTAGTTAGCTGTGAAATTTTGTCCTGAAATGGTTATAACGTTATTCAGCTTGGTATATATGTGTTGTCTCTTGCACATGTTGCAGATCTTAACCTGACATGACAGGTCTGCTTTCTGAAGGGGTGAAGGGACTCGATATGTTTTGAAAGAGCACACTCATGTTGTTGGCAGTGTGCATAACTAAACGCTATTTTATTTTTCTGTTGTGTGTTTTGCTTACGCTGTGATTATTCAGCGTGATATCTAGTTACTGCTTACAGCAGGTAACCTAACTACTTGAAGTTTTAAAATTACTTTGTGTCGCTTGAAAGCGTTCAGTCAATGAAATATAAAGATAGTCTGCTCGCATCAGCATAAATTTCTTTAAACTGAAGTGTCGTCTTGTGCGCTTCAGTTCAGGCTTTGTTCTTTCTGTATGATCTAACTAAGAGTTTACTTTTCTAACACCACGTCACGAAAAGCAGAGAACAACAGAAGAAAAGAGTAACGTAGTGAGGTTGTTCAACAACTGTGAGAAGCAATGTAGGTTGTTCACATAACAATTCCGGATGACAACCAAAAAGAAAGCATGACAAAATTAGAAAAGGAAGAACACAATAGTACTAATCTAACAATGACCTGAATCGCTCTTCATTCTTCGCGCACATTTTATGTCTTACCGTATGAAAAACCAAAACTAGCAAAAGGGACGACCAAGTTCCGAATACGATTCGGCTCTTCAAAGGAGTGATATCAACACACCAAAACATTCAGCTTAATTGCACTGACTAATAGTTCGAAGGTTAAATGAAAACTAGACTATTGCTACTTAAGGTAGCAATGTTCAAGTTTTCATTTAACGTCCAAAGTATTATTCGGTGCGATTAACTTTACGAATGTTTTGGTGTGTTGATATCACTCCTTTGAGGGGCCGAAGCATTCGGAACTTGGCGGTGCCTTTTACCAGCTTTTTTTTTATATGTTAGTTTTAAACCAAACTAAGCTGCAGTGGCCTCGAAATTAGCAGCTGGAAACGATAGAATGGCTTATTTATTTCGTAGATGCGGACTTTACGAGCTGAGGTGAATTGTTCAAAGTGGACACCAACAATCACTGCGGAGCACGATGTTTATCATTGCTACCATGCAAAGTGCTCGGCAACAATAAGACCTCTGCAAATGAAAACAAAACAATAATGAGGCATTGCCATGCCGCCGATTTACTATCTTCTTCTCCTAGAAAAGAAAAATACCAAAGCCGTCGGGTTAAAGATTTCAACTCTGTTTTACAAAAGCGTATTTAGTTACTTCCCACAGAAATATTTAAATGTCAGTACGTGGAGACCGACTCAAGAAGAGGCGCCCGGGGTCGCTGAATCAGTGAGCGAAGCGAAATTGGATTGACGAAACAATCACTGCGAAGCACGAGGTTTATCACTGCAACAATAAGATCTCTGGAAGTGAAAACAAAAGGCTGGTAAAGGCCACAACAGTAAGAAGAAATATGAATCTAACAATCACTTTCAATTTCAATAATAAATCCCACTCTTTCCTTATCACATGGCTTAGGGACCGGTCATTATTTAAGGGTGGAGGAAGGCATGAGAAAATGAAAATGTGACCACCAAATTTTCGATTACTCCTCCTTCGAAACCCTGAAAAATATCTTGCCCCCCCCCCCTACTCAAGGTCCAAAAATCGTTCCCTTGTTCTTTGAGAGGGTTCTTGAGGGTTCCCTTGTTCGTTGTGAGGGTTCCTGATAGTTCCCTTGTTCTTTGTGAGGGTTCCTGAGGGTTTCCTTGTTCTTTGTGAGGGTTCCTCAGTGTTCCCTTGTTACTTTTGAGGGTTCCTGAGTTCCATGGTTCATTGTGAGGGTTCCCTTGTTCTTTGTAAGGGTTCTTGAGGGTTCCCTTGTTCCTTATGAAGGTTCGTGAGTGTTCCATGGTTCGTTGTGAGGGTTCCGGGGGTTCCCTTGTTCTTTGTGAGGGTTACTAAGAGTTCCTTTGTTCCTTGTAAGGGTTAAATGCACAGCTGAGTGTATAGCACTTTACTTCCAAACCAACAAGACCCAGACGCGAATCGCCTATCCCGCCTGTGTATCCGTGGGAACCTGGATATCGACCCCCACAACGTTCGCAGTGGTTTTCAAGTGATTAACGGCACTAAGAAGCTGAAGTGTTGCTCATTTTCAAAAAGTCAGTTGACCGTTTAACGAACACTTTGAATGTTTCACACGAGAATGAACTACATAAGTCCGACTACTAAAATAGATCTATGTGAGAGTTCCACAGAGAACAAGTGCGCTCAATGGGATAGTGTCCTGGCCTCCAAGCCAAGGAGACAAACTCGAACCGTCGATCGGGCTAGTGTACACATGGAACCTAACACACTACCCACATTGTACGTGCACCACCATCCATTAATTCAGGGCTGCGAAGGCCGTTTCGTGATTGCCTTGAAGTGAAGTAGTTGAACATTCATCTGTCTAATCACCTTTTTATGATTGGTGGTAACGAATGAACGTGATGACAGTGTATTTATGGTGTATAAACAATGGATTACGTTTGCCAACAAAAACACAAAACATTACCCTTTCAAATTATGTTTGATGTTCTTGTGGACGTTTTGTCATTTGAGAAATTAAAATTTTGTAAAAATCCACTTTATCTCATACCCTGATAGGTAAACTTATAAAGGTAAATTGGAAATAAGTCTTCAGTGACATGCACCGGAACAGAGTAGTAAATAAGGCACTATCATGCACTTGCATTTCTTTGGGTGACGTGACCGGTTTCGAAATGGCCATATTGATAAAGGCAGTGTGCCAGTGATACGGTGTTGGACTTTTTCACTAGTTCGAATCCAAGTCACATGACCCGAATCAAACGAAAGTGCATAACTGTGGCTTACTACACTATGTTATTTCTAGTGCATGATTTTCGCTGACGGTATTTCCAATATACCTTTACAAAATTTACAGCAAAGGAAACAAATAAAGTTTCCTCCAAGGTTTCAAACACTGCAGTGTTGCTGTACTGTTCCAGTCCACGTGAAACCTTACTGCTGTATCCAAACATTATACACGTAAATACAATTAAAGCCAGAGCCCAAATTTCAAAACTTTTCATCCCCAAACAAAGGAAGAATAATGTAAGGCTACGCACCGACTTCTTTCTTGGCTAAATTTTTTCACTGTCTTCAGACACGTCGTCTACTTTCCATTGATCACTCTACTGATGATACAACGTCATTTATCTATATTTCAAAGCACTTTTCCAGGCATGGAATTTCAATATTGTTTTCCAGGACATTTCCAGGTTTTCAAGGACTCGTACGAACCCTGAATTACCTGTTCAGCTGTGGTAAGCCCACTAGGACGATTAGTTTTTTTTAACATTTTCCAGCGATGTAGTTTAGCCAATATAATGCGCCAAACGTTGGCTGATGAATCGTGTGTAAAAGTAAAAATGGTAATAACAATGAGTACAGCGGTAAGGTTTCGTGTAGACTAAACAGTACAGCAACACTAAAGTATTTGAAACCTTATAGGAAAGTATATTTGTGTTCCTTTGCTGTTTTGACTTCGGGTCAGTTAAACCTAACCTTAAGCATCAAACGAGTTCGTTTTTGTTTTCTATTAATGCAAAGTCTCATAGCAAAAAGGGGGGCGGGGAGGATCACATAGTGTGGGGGTGGAGATGAGACTGTTGGACACTTTTTGTTGGAGTGCTCTCGGTGGGACCAGTTTCGCCGGTTTCGGACACGGGTTGGGGGAGGGAACCCGCTTCCATGCTCTTCTCGGGGATCCGCCATTCGTGGGGCCAGGGCAGTATTTGCTGTACTGGGTCTTGGGTTTTCGCAAGACTACGCAACGTTTCGGATTGTAAGGTGGTTTCGCAGTCCCTTCCTTGGTGTTGGCTCCCCTGTGCGGTCCAGGTTGAACCCGGCTTTGTGCTGATGCTGTGTAATGGGGGTGTGAGGAGGGGTGCTATGGTGGGGTCAAGAATAGTGGAATTGTTGCCGTTGTGAGTGGATGATGGTCTGGTTGTTAAGATTGAGTAGGTTAGGTTAGTTTGTAGTATTGAGCGTTAAGTGTATTAGGCTTCTAGGCTCATCATAAATTCAACTTCAAAAGGACGACAACGACTCCCGGATGCAGCTACCCCTACAATGAAAACGGGCGAGTACGTCGACCCATTGACCAGAAGCTGAAACTGGTGCGTTGTTGCCTTGAAAAGAAGTTGAAAATGGCACATTGTTGACTCGACTACAATATGCACTGCGCAAGTCATCCCAGCAGCAAGTCTCAAATGACGTCATGCACGATGGACAGTTATTTTTCACACGGTACGGATTACTTAAGCTGAAGCGATAAACTGGGAGTTGGGGGGGGGGGGGGCCATCCTAAAAGAACATATGAACTAGTGCCTAATCACTTAGGCTTACCAAGTGAGGAGCAGGATGACAAACTGTGTGCTTTAGACCATCCTGGGCCAATGGCAGTGGAACACGATACAAGATTGAGCAAAAACTGAAAAACAACCACGGGTGAAACAAAACCTCGGGCGAAGCCATGCAGCCATGCACGACTGTTAGTCTCCTTATAGGTTAATGGTTTTTAATAAATCAAGCAAATCAAAATGGTTACTTGACTCTGTAATGGCTGGAGACGTACAGACGTTATTAAGGCCAACCGCGCACTAGGCGACCAGGTCGAGCGGCCATTGGTAGTCGCGACCAAAAAACACGGCCACGTCCCGCGCGGCCACGTCCGTTTTTTTTGTGATAATTCTCGGTCACGTTGCGAAAAATGAACAGATTGCAAGTATGGTCGCCCTGTGGTCGCCTGCACGCCGCTCGGGATCCAAGTAGCTGCCGTGACTGTCTGGCCGCGGTGGCCAAGTGCGCGTTGTTACATATCCATAAGCATTCTCGTTGGTCGAGTGACCTGATCACCGTGTGCGCGGGGCCCCTAAGGCAAAACGTGGCAAGCTATGGCTTCTGTCCCTGAACTTAAACTACAATAAATGTTCATACATTATCTACATCAAGTACGTGTTGTTCCTTACTGGCCTCTGATTACCACATAATAGTAAAAAATAGACAGAACCTTTTTATATTGTGTGTTTAAGAAGTTCATGTAAAAATGAATACCAATGCACTTGTTTTAATTAAATTTTATTAATACAATAAAATATCTGCAGTTTGACGGCGTATAGTGTATTGTTTTGGAGCGGACTAACAATACAATTGCATCCACAATTCTAAGAACCAACTTCTTTTTTGACCATTCTACACAATTTTGGTCTTTATCAAAATACGTATCCCTCATTTATGGGGTATTCCCACTGACTCTGTCTGTAGCACAATGACACACTCCATAGATTGTATAGAATGGTAGACAATATATTAATACAACTAATTAATGCAACTGTTTTAAATTCCTGAATTATATAAGTCTTGGTGTAAACGCAAGTTTTCCTACTGTTTCCTGTGGTGTTATTTTCCTCTGGTTACGTAATTCGAACTAATAAATTCTCCTCGTATTCTTGCAAAGATTTTGGTAATGTTTCGTTACCAAACGGTTTACAAGGACACAAGGAGTAATTATTTGTATTTACTTGTATCAGATTTCAAGAAATTACATGGATCAAATCGTTGTTTTATTTTTTTAGGTGCCAATTTTACTTTTGGCCCAAAGGCACAGGTCTACGAGCGGCAACACAACTTGCTGTAATTTGGCCATTGAATCCACTACAGGGACAACACATCCACTGGGCAGAGACTCTGCTGCAATCAGCAACCTGGGAACAAGGATGATTGCACACTCCAAAGGCGATGGGATATCTTCGGTCGGACAAACCCGGACATTCAGGGGGATAGATTAATTGCAGTTCTTCGTATTCGGCGTCGGTTAACACGCGCCCTCGTGGAAAGAAAAAACGATCTGCAATAAAACGGACAAATTATTGTTTCATTATTGTCAACATCTTACATTACAAGGCAAAGTCTCCTAGCAAAAATGACGACAAGAACCCCCGAAGCAGCTAAACGACGATGAACAACCCCATTGAAAACGGGAGAGCGCGTCAATTCTTTGGTCATACGTTGAAACTGGTACGCTGTTGCTTTGCAAAGTTGAAATTGGCACATTGTTGCTTCGACTACAATTTGCTCTGCGCGGTCATCTCAGCGACAAGTCTTAAATGACGTCATGCACGAAGTACAGTTATTTTTGACAAGGTACGGATCGCTCAAGCCAAAGCAAGAAACCGGGTGTGGGGGCTGGGAGCCCTGAACGGGAAATAATAATAATAATAATATATAATAACTAGCGGAGTCGCTCGCTCATTCCACGTCGTCTCGCTCCCCTCCCCCTCCCCCTTCCCTCCCGTCTCGCTCCCCCCCCCCTCATTTAATTTGCCGTTCGGTCGGTAGATGGCATCGTATGTTCGCGCTGCTGACCGTTGCGTTCCGGGCGTAGCTACTATCTCAGCGGGGCTTGGCTGCTACTCTTATAATTTACCGTTCCATCGGTAGAAGGCGGAGATGGCATCGTATGCAGCTGCTGCAGATGCAGATTGCTGCTGCGCTGCCGATGGCTGCTGCCGATGGCTTGCGGATCTTGTGTAATTATATATATATAGATAATCAGTTTAGCCCGAAGGACAAGGAGACAGGCAGGGCTTGAGGCCACTAACACCGTTCCTGAAGATGGTTATGTTAGTATACTCGTTTTAAAAATTTATGGAGGGGTTGCCTGGTGACCAAGCGTCTGAAGGCAGAGACGGGGGGGTGCAGACACTGTGTCCTCACCAAGCGAGTTCCATGGTCGATCACTCGATGAGCGAAGAAGTTTTTTTTTCTAATCTCAGTATGTGGAATACCACCAGAAAGCTTTAGGGAGTGACCTCGAGTACGGGTAGACGTTGAAAAATCACAAAGTGGAACGTCCACAGACAACAAACCCCTAACAATTTTTAAAGTCAAAAGAGTTAAATCTGTCCAGGGACGGCGTAGCTCCAAGGACTGTAGGCCAAGCCGGGACAGGAGATAAACATGAGAGACCTCCCGGAGACCGGGTATACCACGTGTGAATTGTAGTTGCACCGCCTCAATACAATCAATGTCTTTAAGGAGGTGCGGTGACCAATCTGGGCTTAAAGCTCCAGACTAGATTAGCTACAGAAGATTTTGCGAAGCAACGTTTCACAAAAGCCAGACGGCGATATGCCAGAGCAGAGACCTTCGCACAATGTAGAGATGGTTTAAGATCCTAGGTCAACCAAACACCAAGGTCTTTCATCATGGTCAAGGAATTTAATGGGTGAGAATCCAAATGGTAAAGAAAGTCAGGGTTGGAATCACCGCCATGTAGGACACCACATTTACCCTGTGATAAAGGGAGCTGCCAAGTCGTGGACCAATTAAATATTGTGTCGATGTCTGATTGTAAAAAAAATTAATAATTTTCCTCCTGGAAATTAATAATTTTAACCTGATTTGACGTCATCCGCAAATTTAAAGCAAGGTCTGTCGTCCCAAACAGTTGTTGGCTTCAGATTCTTCATGTATATCACAAACAACAGTGGCCCCAATACGGAAACCTATGGAACCCCACTTATGACCCTTGACCTCTAAGATGTAGTAGATCCAATGACAACTGACTGTGTTCGATTGGACAAGAAGTCCCCGATCCATGCCAGTAAATTTCCATCAATGCCATTACAAGATAGTTTAAAGAGTAGCTTTGAGTGTACCATGGACTCGAATGCTTTCTTAACATCGAAATAGATAATATCCGTAGGTACCCCAAAATCAAGTGCATTAGTCCAGTGATCAAGTGTCAATAATAGTTGAAGTGTCACCGACCGGCCCGGCAAGAAGCCGAACTGGTCACGATTCAATTACAAATTGCACTGTGACATGAAGTACATTAGACTGTCCCGTGCTAAGGTCTCCAATACTTTACATGGGACCACAGTAAGTGCAATCGGGCGGTAGTTAGCTGCATCAGACGCGTCACCACTCTTAAAAACTGGTACAATATTTGCACTGAAAAGATAAATTAAAAATAATGGTTTGAGCTGGTGAAATAGCCTTGCTGATTTCTTTATAAAAGAAAGCCGAGAAGCTGTCCGGACCAATCGAGTGGCTAGGCTTAATTCTTGACAAAACCACCGTGACTTGTGTACATGTATAACTTCCATATTACAAAGTCGTTCACCTTTTGCACCCATATGCTCAGACTCGTGTAGAACTGGAAGAACATTATTGTCATGAACCGAGTTTGATACAAAGGCTTGATTTAAAATGTCAGCCTTCTCCAGGTCTCCCGTGATAAAATCGCCGTTGATGTTGAATGGGGGCAAAGTGCTCGCTCAGCGAGTCTATCGACGGAACAGGCTAGATAAGGAGCCATGCCGAATAGTAGCAGCAGCACATTGGTTGTACCAATCATCGACTACTGAACCGTATTTGCTCCTTAGGGTAATAAACTTCTGTTTGTTTAAAATAGATGGACTAGCTTTGAAGGCCTGCCATGCCAACAACTTTTGTTTACCTATTTTTTTTTAAAGAAGATGGCAGGGATGGTGACGACTTTAATTTCCGAACATGGAAATTTTTACTTCTACAAGTCGTTACTGTGTCGCGAATAAATGGGTAAAAACCAGTCCACGCACTTTCAACATCAGGGCAGGATGTAGTAATATGAGTAGGCCAACCACTCCCGATAGGCGTTTCCAAAGCTCATCAAAATCAATTTTGCCCGGGATACCAATGCCTGGTCTTGGGCCTGAAGAAGTGCAGTTTACTTTGAACTTGATCATGTCATGGTCACTTGTACCCAGACTAGGCAATGGGTGTATGTCATATACAAGTCGATCATTCTCGGTAAAGATAAAATCCAGGATATTTGTTCCTCTAGTAGGGAAGTCAACAAGTTGACGCATGCCAAACTTGCGGTTTTGAATAGAAAATCCTGATGGGGTCGGTCCGTAGCGGTACGCGTTGGCCAGTCAACAGAAGAGAGGTTGTAATCACCCAAAATAATGTTTGAGTAAGTTGGAGTGACATAGTTAATCAAGTAATGACACATAGACTCAATGGCCACATCGCAATGGCTATTCGGCAACTAACCCAAAACAAAATTTAGATTAAAGAGGGGGCAGCAAACAGATAGTCATTCGACACCCACCAACAGCAACACCCCCCCCCCCCCGCTCTAATGCCCCGATCCAAGCGAGAAACTTGATAATTGTAATTGCTGACAAGCATGACACATCGGTCGTCGAGTAATCCAGCCAAGGCTCAACCACTAGGATGACATCGTATTCGTTCCCTGCCAAAATAGCTTGAAAGTGAACAAAATTTTTAGTTACACTATGGGCATTTAAAAATAGACACGCTAAACCTGTGTACTGATTTGTACGACAACCATGGTAGGGAATATTCCCTGTTAGTGATGCCCGTTTGTGGGGCAGTGCGTTTGTTAGCCAAGCTCTTTAGAAAATAAGGAGATTGGGAGGGCGACACCGGATACAAAAACTAGTTGCGTAATAATCCTTATTCTCTGGATTTGGACGAAACAAACGCCCTTTTAACCCTTTCCTGCCCACTGGTTACTGAAGTGGCCAGCTACGACGGGAAAAAACAGTCGCATTGCGCAGCGCGAGCTTTGAAGGGGTCCCCTGGGGATCCCGACCTAGATGGGCAAGCACAGCCCAGTAGTCAGCGTCCCCGACTGCAAACCAAGTGAACGGTGGTTCGAATCTCGCAACCGAGGTAAAAAAAAATCCAGGTTAGCATAGGCAGTGAGGGTTAACAAGGACGAGCCAACATGTTTTACACATTACAAATGTACACCAACAAATGCACACATAGCTATTCACATAAAACATAATGAAAACATATAATAAACCCACAAACGCCATTAAGCCTCATCTCCCCCCCCCCCACAAACACAGACCCAACAAAGCCCAAATAACAAAACACCTGTAAAATACACAAATTCTTCACACCTACAGACATTGCCCAATTTGAACACAAATTGCGTTAATTTTCTGATACTACCAAGGAACAAAAACAATCATAATTCCCTGGAAATGGAATTCAAATTATAGTTAGTATCGTTCGACTAAACTGTAAGCCGTTTTTTATTTGTGTGCCTTCACAGGTATGAGTTCCGTTGGCTTACGAGATCTAGTGCTTTTTTTTTTTAAACGGAAAGTCCCCCTTTTTTTTTGTCCTGTTAAGTAGTAGTTCAACCAACATCAGTACAGAGGTTTAAATCCCTCTCGGTCACAATGTGCTCACAAAGGAGCAAGCACGATAAAAAAAAAAAAAACTTTGCGCTCAAAGCAAAATGTGAATAATCAAATAAACGTCCTTTTCAACTGCTAAAGTTATCTCGGCAAGAGAAAATACCCAGGAAATATATTGACTAGGAAATGCCAATGATTTTTACAGGCTAAAGCCGACATGAGCACGAGGTCATTTCCGGGGCTCTTCTCTTCCCGAATGAGGCCAGGCTCGAGCTCGAGACCTCCAGCCCATAAGACAGTCGTGATAACTCTTTGGCCACCCTCACCCCCAAAATGGATTTTCCTCAAGGTATTGGTGTATTGGTTGGTGCGATTGCTTTTCAGCCGCTATAGGGAAGGATCGATGGATTGAACCTGATCTCAGACTGACCTTGAAACATTTTCGGGAAGTGAAGGGCCCTGTCATGACTCGTTCCCAGGTCGATTATGGCGCGTGAAAGATCCTAGCAAATCCGGGTCACGTATATCTCGAATAAAATGGAAGTGCATAATGATTTACTGTAACGCGTTATTTCTGGTGTATGATTATTTTCTGAAGGATTATTTCAAATTTAGCTATATTTTATTTACAGCGAGTTGTGTTATATTTATTTCAATTACTACTGCAGCTTCGTTTTTCCCCTATACTTCATTCTGCTTTAGCCTGTTTAAATCCGCTTTTCCGACATTACTGACTTCAAGAAAATGAAACGAATTACATTTAATAATACTCACCTATCACATTTGAAGTTTGTACCATTCGTTGGTTCACATCATTCTCTTCTAATGATTGGCCTATTGTTAAGCTGATAATGGTAAGCCATACAACTGCGACTTTTATGGTAATGTGTTGCATCGTGAGATCCTAAAGCATTAAAACAGTCACCTTAATCGATGAATGCATTCATACATTTTGCTCCCAAAAAAAAAACTGTAATGATTTTTCTGCATAGAGAAACAATAACATAATATTCGCTACGAAGTTCGCTAAGCTAGTTGCAGGGGGCACTGGGGGATAAAAAAAATTACTTTTTAAGTTAATCCAACGTCGTGAGAGTGGATTTTTTAGGCCAACAATACATGATTTTCTGGGATTTGTTCGCAGTCGCTGCAATTGACAGCGAATAAAATCTTTTCTTTACCGTTTTATAACCATAACATATAGGTTATGTTTCGTAGCTTAAGGGATTGGACATTACAATTGTTGCTTGACCGGTGTCTATAATAATAATAATTGATGCATCAGAAGTGCACATGATAGAGAAGGACACTAAAGTGTTACTATAACACCCAGCCTAATTTAACAAATAGTTCGTCTGCCTGTGACGTAAACCTGTCTAAATCTTTATAATAATATCAAAGGCCGGCTAAAAGGAAAGCCTAAAGGAAAGCCTAAAGGAAAACCACTTCTCCCCTCCTCGCGCCCGCATTGAAAATGCACTCTCCCACTCTATCTGCAGCCAAAAAGGAGCCAGGCATGAGTGGTTGATCAATCTGACAAGTCGTCGGGAAGAGTGCCGGGAAAATGTCCCGGGAAATGTGTCCCGGGAAATGTGACCGGCCCCGTGTATAGCACGGGCTTCCTCTAGTTACTAATAATGGAGATGATTAACGTGAATAAGTTATGGGCACGTTGACTCAAGTTGGGACGATTGCAGGAATTTGGAGGGTAAATTTCTAATTAGGCCGCTAAAGAGTTGTTAATTGGTCGCGGTTCACAATGGAATGAGTCTTCTTAGGGAAGGTAATTGTTGCCGAAATGTTAAACTGGCCAAGCAACCCTCGAGCTTACATTTTTGCTTATAAGTCATTAACGCTTTTAAAGTAAAGTAAGTTAAAAAAAAAAAAGTAAGTTAACGCTTTTACATTGTTGCTCGGTAGTACATGATTAATAATATATAAACAGTGTGCAACAGTGAGTCACTTGGAGGAAAGGCAAATTGAGAGAGAAATTTGGCGGACAAAATCATTTAAAGGCAAAGTAGCATATAGGTATAGTCCGAGGTTCGTCCAATGTTACTGACGGGTCTTAACATTGACGCCGGATGACTCTGTACAATTATTCAAAGTAGATATTTCCGGATTAGGCCATAACGTCATTTCCGTTAATCATCGGACTTTTACGGAAACATGAAGATTCGACTCGTCAGGATGCGTTCGACTTGGTGAATAAGCGGCTTAAAATGGGGTTTAGGCTTACTTAAAATGCGAAATACCAAGGTCGAAGCAAACAAAATCACAAGTTGGATGACGAAATGCAATGGGGGCTAGTATTGATACGCCAAATAGAGGAAAACATTGCAAGTTCTTGACATCGTAAAATAATAAACATCGAAAGCATCGTAAGTGTCTAAGACCTTGGAAACATCTATGGGGCTAGTACAGTATACACACAATTGTATGTTAAAACATGGCCAGTGTACTATCATGCCCGGCCAACAACGATATTAGGGGGTAGACAAAATGGCCGCCACGACTGACCACGCCAATAGCACCTTTGCTTGGAGCAAGCATCACGACATCGATTGGCAGGTAGTGGCGGTTTTCAAAATAATAATTTTAATTTTTGCTTAGATTTACGTGGCAGCAAATTTTTATTGACTGTGAAAGTTTTAAAATTGAATAGTCTTTAAAGTTATCACTCGCGACAGTTAAGCTATTCTCGGCGCTAGCAAAAAAAAAGTGACATGTGTTGGCAATTTGTACGGTCAGTGTCGCCCTCGGTTGACAGAATACGGCAACAGAACACATCAATCGCTTCAGTGGGGCTTTCGGCGGCCATATTGTTTCAACCCAGTCTTGTTGATATTTTTCACACAAGATTCGGCCGGTACTGTAGTAAGGACATTGGCTGTTGACTGTGAAAGGTAGATGCCTATCAGTTGGTTTTCCTGTTTGGCACAGTTTTGCTATATTATTTCAGACGCGTGCAAATGTTGCAAAGAAATTAAATTACTTGTTTTTTTCCCCGTGAGAAACAGTTTTGCTAAATTCACGCTAACCTGTTTAAATGCTGCAAAAGCTATTTCTTGCAGGATGCTCGAATGTATTGAGAAAATATTTGTTAATATATATCCTTTTAATACTGCGTACGTAATAATACCTGACGGCGAATCGAGTAAGAAGTGTTTTGTGTAAAAAAAAAAAAGAAACCAGATTTCACTCGTGCTTATATGAAATCTATAATTAGTGCTCCTTTACAGGAAAATTTCCCTCGACCGTTGGTTGCAGGAAATCAAATCTGGAAACGAATTTTATGCTTAAACACACAAATTATCGATGACATAAAAGCACTCGGGGTATTACGGCTGAAAAGAAAAGATTTCATTTGCTAAAAATTGCAGCAGCTGCCAGCAAAATCCCCCAACCCCCTACTCCCCCCAAACATTTTTTAGTTCTAAGAAATCCGCTCAAGGCATTGGCATGTAGTTTTTACCTTCAGTGCTTCTTGCAGTTAACTAAAGGATTGGGTTCACGTGCGAGCTCTGCACTGACTGTGGAGTGTGGAGTTTTATAAAAAAAAGAAAAAATACAGAGTATGCGTCCTTTGGTCACACAATTAATTTACACTTTAATTTTTTCACCAGTAAATGGATTCTTTTCCAGTGCAATTTAAAACAAAACATACATCATGACAGCCATTACAGACTAAACCGAAAAGGGCGAGCTCGTGGTCAAATATGAATATGACTCGATTTTAACGTCATTATTGGCCATGTAGGTTAACGAAGTGTTTGTTATTAATCCAAGGTACAATTAAGGCAACGACTTTACCAAATTATGCCATTTCTGACATTGGCTTATGCGAGCAACTAGTTCCAAGGTTAACTTAATTGCAGAAAGCTTACTTTCATCTAGGAAGCATTTGTTTTCGAAAATGAAGCTCGAGTTGTAGAGCAATCAGTTAGAAACAGGTCAATTCAAACTCGACTGTTGAGGATAAACACGCAGCTTTCGAAAATGTTCAAATAACTTTCAATTATTAGAGTATCCTTAATATCAGTCATTGTACAACTGCAACAGTTTATTATTCTCTTTTGGCAATTGAGTTAAACTTTTAATTACCAAATGAAAGAGATTATTCCTTTTGGATAATCTTGGAGTACTGTCGGTCGTGGTGATTAGGGGGTGGCAGAGTTAGCTACCAGAAGAATCCGAGAGATATCGTGCGGTCAGGGTAGTGGGAAAAGAGAGGCTATCCCCTTAGCAGCATCTGTTCTCAAAGGGTTTGAAGGGTTTTAGCGAGCGTTAACCACCTCTGATCATCTGAAGGTGGATACTCACCAAAACTTTAGGAGCGTCACGAGCTTGGCTTCACACCACAACGTCACTCGTTGCTAGGCAACGCATCAAGCGCCAGGCCGAAGTCCGGTTCCAAGCGTTGCTTTGATCGCGTTGGAAAATTTCATATTTGAAGCAGGCTGTTGGCGCTTTGCCCGAGCTGCAGCCAATAGAAGGCCGCTGTACCGCAGGCAAGCCGCATATACGTAATAGATACACACAAAGCGTTAACCAAAACGTACTTATTTGCTTTAGTAGCTTTTAGTAGCTTCGCCTAACAAAATCAACACGTCGTGAAGATTCACAAAGAATTCACTAGAGTGTAATCCTCCTATCGTGCAGCCCGTCTTTTATCAGTGGGAGCAATACGAGCAGAATAGGGAAATTAGCCACATGTTTTCAGTTCTGTTAGAACAACAATTAAGCTTTCAATGTCTAAATAGTGCGCCTCTTGAAATTATTGTTCGAGATCGTATAGGCGATCAACAAAATTGAGTTCAACAACGTTTTGATGTCAGCCGTCTTGTTTGTAGACAAAGCGGCGTTTGCAGCGTCGATGTGTAGAGACTTAATTTTGAACGAGTCAAACGCTCTCCAAGACCAACGCTGCAAACGACCAAGCCAAGCTCGCAACTCCCTTAAACGTTTGGTACATATCCACAGTAAGGCCCTACAGCACCCAGATTCCCAGGTGGTCACCCACCCAATTATCAATCGGGCCCAATGCTGCTTAACTTCAGTGATCTGCCAGGACGGGAAGGCCGCATCTGTTCTCATTTATTCTGGACAATAATCCGAATATTCTTGGTCTAATCCCTCTAATCTTCTGTTACAATTCCTATGCGTCTAAAACGCCTCGTAAGGTTCAAATTTAAAACTACATGAGCGTTATTGATTCAGGTTACTCAAAGTTAACAAACTTAATATAAATAATTCAATAAATAAAAATACTTTTTGTATTGAACTCTTATCAAAAGGAACGAATAAATTTCTGAATATTGCCCGCTGATCACCATTACAAAAAAAAAATAGTCTCTGATCTACTTACCTGTTTCGAATGGTTGGCTGTTAAAGTTTGTCCTGATTTGGCTATAACGTTATTCGGCTTGAAATATTTGTATTTATATATGTGATCCATTGCACACGTAGCAGTTCTTACCTGACAGGTCTGCTTTCTGATGGGGGGAAGGGACTCAGTACATTGTCTTGAATCAGGACAATTGTGTTGTTGGCAGTGTGCTTAAGTTAGTAAAAGCTATTTTGTTTTTCTGTTGTGCGTTTTGCTGATGCTGTGCTTAATCTCCCGTGATGTGTTGTACAATAGGGTGCCCAAATTACCTGAGATTTAACAATAACTTCCTCTTGCTTCGAAGCGTTCAGTCAATGAAATTCAAAGGTAGTTTTCCCGCATCAGCAAAAATGTCTTCAAACTGAAGTGTATTTGCTTCACTTCAGGCTTTGTCCTTTCTGTGATAACAGTTTATTTTCTAATACATCACGAAAAACTGAATACAAGAGAGGGAAAAGGTAACTCAATGAAGTTGTTGAACAACTGTGAGGATTGAGAACTATAATGAAGGATGTTCACATATTGATAAAATGTCAATTTGAAACTGTTAAAGCCGTTTGTATGATGGGGCTTGAAATGTTATTATTTTTTAACAGCCTTGTTGTCCAAATTAGGGAATTTGATAAAGAGATATTAATCCAAGCAAAGGTAAAATTTAAGTTTTGAGTCTTGCCTGCAATAAGTCAAGAATGCTGACTTGTAAGCACGGCTTTCGAGCTAAGGAAAGTAGAAATCCCATTTGAATGTGACAGGAAATTCTCAATTGCTATCGGTTTAGAATATCCAGGGCCAGATTCAACCTGTTTATTACTGCAGGCATGCCACAATACTGAAGTGTTTGACTCCCCCCCCCATGCCTTTCTTCAACGGGGCTCATAGAATTCTCTTTTTCTCCCCCCCCCCCCCCCCCCGAGCAATCTCATACCTCTTGCAATTTTTTTAAGTGACATAAAATTTAGCAAGAGCACTACAGCTCGTTGTGCATGGGGCTACGGAAAAAAAATGCTGTTTCCAACTATTATTAAAATTTGGAAACAATTTCTTGACTAGAATATACAGGGTGTCCCACTTAAAAAAACGATTAAAAAAAAATCATATCTCAAAAACCATTATAACTACAACATTTCTACAAAATCAAGGTTGTAGCAAAGCTTTTAAAATTTTTTTACATTCTTTCTTTTTACATTCTGATAATATGTTCCATGTGTCCGCCCTTCAATTGTATAATGCTTCGAAGACGAAACGTGAAATTTTACACAGCCCTTTTACACACACTGATGTCAACTTCATACAGGACTGTGCGAATGCGCTCCTGTAAAATATTCAATGGCGTATAGCGCTTGAAGTTGGAGCCCACATGACGTTAAATTTGTCCGGAATGCTCGTTGAGTCGCTACAATACTCTTCTTTTCGAAAAACAACGTGACGATATCCACCCATTGCTCTTTTGTAATTCTAGGTGCTATGTTTTGTGTTTCTTTGTATTGCCACCAGGTGGGACGCTGAGATACATGCAGGCAGCATCACACACGTGTAAAAAAACTTGAAATGCTTGGCTACAACCTTGTTATTGTAGAAATGTTGTAGTTACAGTAGTTTTTGAGATATGATTTTTTTAAATCGATTTTTTTAAGTGGGACACTTAGTGTAAACACATTATATGACTACCGACTAGGATCTTTCTTGTAGAAAATGTGAAATCGGAGTGCACATATCCTTGTTCGTCATTTCGTGTAGAAAGTGTAGGATTAAATACTTGAGTACCGAGGTGATGGCTGACTAACCAGATTGCAAATCACATGCTGATTCATACATTCTATTGAACTTTAATCCCACCACTTCTATTATGTTTCCCACTTTGCATCCCAGCAAAACTAGCACTAGCTTATCGCACATCCGATTATTATGGGCCATCTTGTCGCCCTTACAAAATGCCATTATAGGCTAGGCCTCGTGGACCTATTTGGAAATGTGCCCCATACAGCATCCCGTCTTTCTCCTGTATTTAGGTAGAAGAGTTTTATAATTTTATTTAATCCTGTCAGTCGTAATTGTGTGCCTCGACTGTTTTCAGTCTTTAAATGTGCAAAGATTTTTCAATGTAGCTAGTGTTTGACTTGTTCTGTTAATGCAAAACAAAACACCAAATTGGCCCATTTGTCTGTAGCCCTCATTGGTCGTTCTAAGCCAATGCTGAACTGGGTGGTTGTTTTTCTCCACTTACGGACAATTTGTGCTGCAAATTTGCAACAACAGTGAAGCTAGAGCACAAACTTTGAAGCAGCTAACATGAAACAACAACTACTATAGAAGAAAATGGTACATGACTTATTCTCACAGTGGTATGTGATGTTTTCTAATGTGATTTGATAACGAAACAATTTTAGGATAGAGCAGCGACATAATTGTATCCAGCTGCTGATCTGCTCCAACCAGTGAGCGTGAGTATGAAGATTTCCGCACAAATCTAAGGCTGCGTTTACAATATAAAAGCTTGTGCTTGTGCGACGCTCGATGCGTACACCAGTTCATGAGCAAAGCAGTGCGCGCGGACAATCGGCTTGGCCAGCTCGTGATATCGTCACGCTAAAGCAAACGCTCTTTCATTTACAAATCAAACGCATAAGCAGGTACATGAGCTTGATAATGCTAGCCGATACTCTGTTCCAACTATGCTGTTTCACAACTTCCCCCTTCTATAGCACCAAGATTCGATGCCATATGGGTCAAGGTCACTGTAATTAAGATATCTGGCCGTTTATTTTGAGCATTCAACCTTTTAGCACACCACGTTTTCCTTTCTTGTGGTGCTGATCGGCGCCGATGGAATTCGTTGATGCCGCCTTTTTTTTTATCCCAGCATGCAACAACTAAGCGTGCGAGTGTCGCTTGGTGCTCACCGATCTAGGTCCAGTAGATATTCGCGTGACGCTTGAAAATAGCAAAACGCGCACGTTGACTCACCTGCTCTGCAGTTGACTCACCTGCTCTGCAGTTGCTCTGCATGGGAAAAACTCTAGTTTCACGCGCCGAGCGTCACGCGTACGCGTCGAAATCAATATTATAAATGCACCCTAAGGCTAGTCGTTGAGACAGAGCAGTTAGCTACCGCTACATTTTACGTAACGTGCTACAAGAAAGCAATCCTGTTATTGGGGTTTCGGTTTGTGATTAAAATTGTACTTTTGTGGTGCTATGTTTTTGTGTACAATGTATCATATGCTCACATTACATGTATTTTTACAGTAAATCCATGACATTGTAGGCAAAAGTTTGATTTCGTAATAATTGTTGGGTATTGCGCATTCATAAATGGAGTGTTGGCCTAACTCTTTTATTGTACTGCATCAGGCGTAAATTATGTATCTCAAGGTTAATTTCAATTTGACCCTTCACACATCTGCAAGCTTTAACCTGAACATATTAATACTTATGGACTGTACTTATTTTTGAACTCCTTCAGTCCCAGGGAAACCCACACAATCGTCCAGAAAACTATGTCCAATGATGAAACGCAAGCTACACACACACAATACAGACACAATCACAGTAGAGCCCCGTGGGCAAAAACTTCACCATACAAAGAGAATGCAAAATTATGTTCCTACCAAAGTACAACTTTAAAAAATATGTGTCTTGAGGAGATCCTGGCATTAAATTGGTTAAGTCTATGCTGTCAAATGCAGCTGAAAAGTTTCAAATGAGAAGTACGTTAAAAAAATGATTGTTTTCCATGGTTCAAATAGTACCCTACCTCCGTGAATGCTATGCCTCTGAAAGTAACTAACCTGGCAACTGTTACAGCAACATGCACACAATACTTATATGTACAACGGAAAGTGAACTACAATTGCAAAATGTCAACTAACTCTTCCCATTAATTGCTTGAAATGCTATAAATTATTGTGTCATCAGCTTATTATATTCCGAATGTCTACTACCAGTGCATAGATACCGTTACTTAAAATAATTTGGCAGCAGTAAGTCTTCAGTAAAAAAAAATTCATCCAACATTTACGTCACATAAGTTTTACTAAAACAAACGTAGTGTTACAAACCAACAGTTGGAACACTTTATTCCGCTGACCAATGGAACAATCATAAAAAAAATGTACATTCAGCGCTTTGCACCATCATAAAAGGACTTAGGAATCTTCAGCATCACCAGAAGTAATTCTGCAGACAGTAATTAAGACAAATAAATACTTTATATTTTTATAACAACAAAAATAAGTAATCAAAACAATACACACAAAAAGGCACCTGGATGGCTACCAAAGGCCTGGTACGTCGTCGTTCTGAAGTTACAAATGGACGGCCATCACCGTACTATCATGAATGTCAAATGTTCTACCCAACATTCATCAAATTTTGTACAAAGCAAAGGACACAAGAAGAGCTTTTCCATTAATGATTACCAGCTAAGGATACACAGTGTATAACTTAGGTACGACCTTGGTATACCTGGCACCAAGCTGTACATGTTAACGAACAAACGGAATGACAGATGGTGCCAATGTAGAATCTTAACATGTCTGTTGGTGAACCGAAATGTCACTTTCTAAGGAATGGTGACCATGATTGCAAGTTAAAAGCAAGCATAATGAGAGCCTATCCAGCTCGCTTTCCTTTGACTTTGGTTAATTTCTGCATAACTTTTAATTTGCAAGCATGATGTAAATAATGTTCCAAAAGGCACATCGGGTTACCCCTCCCAGCGGGGTTTAAATTGTACTTTCTCAGTAAGGTTACACTAGCTGCAGTCAATCAATTCTTACTATAAGCAAACATGATGTATCGAAAAACACGATTTAACGAAAATAAATTTGATTTTTATTTTGGTTGTAACTATTAATATTAATTTCAAAACACGCTACATTACATTGCAATTTTATAAATTATGCATTGTAACGAAGTAATTATCTTATCCCTACCGAATTAAACCCTAGACTATGGGTATTTTCAGCATAACTATCAACGTAAACTTGCAAAAATCAGTTAGCAGAAAGCAGAGTTAAAAGTTTCTGCAATACTTGTGTTTGTCTATGTGCTTCAGCGATCACTCATGTCTAGCAGAAAGAACTGCTGCAAGTTGCTGTTCAGCCACGTTAGGCCTATATTGCTACTTGCTACGATGATGTCGGCCAATTTGTAGAAATAAAAGCAAATAAAGTAATAGCTAAGGTTTTGCAATACACTACAGTAGTCTAGTACAATTTTAAAGGACAAACAACAAGATTTTTATAAAGATTTTGAAAAGATTTTACAAACTTATTAAGAAGTCGAGACCTATTACTTATTAAGACCTGTCGAGTACGAATATGATGATGCCAAACCTGCTTTGTTTGCCTGTTTTGAAGAATCCAGAGTAAAGAACTGTTTTTCGTAAGTTTGCTGTTTTACTAAATTAGAAATCTTGCATATCAAAAAGTTTTGATAGTGTTTTATATTTCGTTAAAAAGTTTTAAAGAAAATATGTTGTAGTAGAAATTGTGTCCGCCTGAGTTTATTTGTAATGAGTTTTGATTGTACTACAGATTCTGCTAGCTTAAACGTGCAAGAGGCAAGGTTTGTTAGGCTTCAGTGTACAATAAATACATTTGCTAACAGAAAAAACGTTAAGTGTCAGTTGCACTTTTGAGTTACTTTGAGGCCCTCAACTCAGTGAAACCTGATGAGCAACATATTCTACACGTTTTTGAGTTCAAAGTGTGAAATAAACAAAAATGTTCATTTAAAATGTGCAAATAACAAATTTCAATCACTAAATAATACTGAAACTATTGCAATTATGTCAACCATAATACTATTTAGCATTGCCAAATGTTGTGCATACAACACGTATATACTACTGCCTGAATTTGGATTTTATAAATGATGGTAGGGGTATAAGGTACACAAACAGATTTACTAAAGCCATGCCACCACAAAATACAAAGCACAATCCAAAGTTACGGTAATACACCAAGTCATTATCGTGGCTCTCCGTTTTTTGCATGTGGTAGCGTTGAGATAAATAATGAGTACCATTTAAATACACACAGCCATTATTGGCATTTGTAACTGAGCATGACTGGTCTGTTGTATTGTAGTGAGTCGGTAATGCATACAAATTATTGGCAAATTCATTTTCATTAAGAAATGCACCAGCATATCTGTAGATCATCACAAAACTAAGGTAATAGAGCCAGTCTGGTAGAATTAATAATGACCTGTGAAAAAAGAAAGAAATGTTAGAAATTGAAAACGATTAACATGAGTGTTGTACAATTGTGTATAAACGTAACCATAAACAAATAGTGTTACACTGCAATATGTAGCATGGGGTATAGAGTAGTGTGTAAAGCGTAATCCCTAAGTGCTCCAAACCTGTGACATTAAAAAAATGAGAAACGTTCAAAACCAGTTTTCCATCCCTACTCTTTAAAGTTTTTTCTTTTTAATTGAGCCTTAAGTCAGCCGAAGCAACTTAATGCTTGTATGGCTGAACCGGCTATATTTTGAACATTACCAGACTTTTAGAGAAGAAGAAATATCTGTTAACCTCCGATCATTGGGGGCCGAAAGATTGTCCAGAATTGGCCAGAATAGTTCCCATAGCAGCTGAAGGAGCATGGTAGCCTCTCACGCTACCCTGGCCGGCAGTCCTGGCGGGGACTTTGCCAAGACCCCCTTTCCAGGGGTTCGACCAGATCCGCAAACCTCCAGCAACCAGGCTGAGCTCTCTCACAACTCAGCCACGATGACCACTTCCAGTAACACTTCCTATACTACAACTCGTTAATTAATCAAGTAAAACATCATAAATATTTCGTAAAATATCCATAACTTGAAATTAAAGTCACAATATATCTCCGACTGATAGATATGCCAAAGGGTAGGTATCGAATTTCAGCATAAATGTCAACCAGTTATTTCGCTTTGTTTTTGTTTCCAATTGTTTGATAATTGGATTTATATGTCCAACAGCAGTTATATTCCCAACATGCCTTGAGGTACAGGACGGCAAATTGAAGATATCCATAAAGATACTTCTCCGATTGAGTGCTGCAATAGTTCGATAGTGCATATTGATTACCGAAAAGCATGAATGTTGTGAATAGATTTCCCTTGTCAAATTGTTGATGGTCTGTTGTAAGTGATACTGCATATGTTTTCCAGCATAGGTTTTGGAATGTTCGGTACACATCTAGCTTAGAATACATAGTTTTATCCACTTTAACACATATGAAGTTTTTCAATATAATGATATGGAACTCACACTGTAAGCAGATTATATAGGGAACATTACAAACATTTGTGATATATGTCCCACTTTTGTCACGTGAATTGTATAATAGAATTCGCCATGTGAGCAGACTGTAGGAGAATGTTTATAACCTGAGAGTATTCAAAAAGATCGTATGACTTGTCTCCATCGAACCACGACATGATTTCATTACATGAATTACGTACTAATATGAATTGCTTGGTTGACATCGCAATACGTTTCACTCCAAACTCAGTGAATTCCATCATTTTATCTTCCATTATAATTTTGAAACCAGAAGTTAACTCACATAACACTCCATTAGAAGCATTCTCTACACATATGTACATTTCTTCTTTTACGTTTGTGAAGGTTATCATTTCATCTTTTGTCAACAATGCTCCTAATCCTTCACCACTATTGGTGTTGAACACGTTAACAAATTCCACCATTTCAGCACACTCCAGAACTACTGTAATGCTATCAACCAATGCATCGGACCACTGCACTGTGACTGAGGTTGGCGCTAATGACCAAGTTGTCGACGCGCCATTAAGCCTCAATCCCCCCCCCAATGCATCGCAACCATCACCGATTAACACAATTGCTTTCAAAATGCTAAATAAAAATGAGAAAAACACAATTGCTACATCAAATATTCGAGAAATGAAGCTACACCTTTCATATTGTCACACAATACTTCAAATTGATAAAATAAAAAACAAACCCAAATGCACTTGCAGAGAAAAAAGTAGTAATGTTTCAGCACCATAAAGAAAATGTATGCACATTTGCGATGCCTTCATCAGTGAAGCTAAACCAACAACTCACATTGGCAAAGGGTCAATCTAACGAGCAGTTAAGTGTCACCGAATATTGATGCAGTCATTCCAAATCAAATAAAACTTTAAATTACTAATAAGGCAACCTACAATAAGTCTCACATAAAGTGCAAACATAGTTCAAGAGTTTAACCATAAAAACCTGGTAAAATTAGATGAACTTCCAGAGTAAAAGGGATGTGTTGCATGGCCATATTGGAGCTGGAAGTGAGAGAGAGGCCTGGCAAGGCAAGCTGAGAACAAGTCAGGCAGGAAGGCTTACATGGAAGGAAGGGAGCAAAAAGGAGACCACAAGGCAGTAATCTCGTGGGAGTAATTTTAACAGTTCAACATTAATACGCTATTAATGATTTCCCGTTTCCACCATTAAACACTACGCCGATCCCATACGATATCTTAATGCATCTACCCACTTCGTTGCTTATGACCATAAAATCTTTTTGCTGTAAAACAAACCAATCTTCTCATCACTCTAAAAAGTAAAACATTCTGAGAGATTCAACCTCATCAGTACTAAATCCCGAATCCTCAAGAAAATGTGAACACAACCGCCAAGGGCTTCTGAACCAAAGTGTCGTCTATCAAATACAACGTAATGGATTCATCCGCTTCTACATTGGGAACGCTCTCAACTAGCACCAGAGAATCACCAACCGTAAGTCAGATCTCCGCTGTGGGAAACTGCCATGTACCCTCTACCACCATCAAAGAGACTACATCCATACCACCAATTTTCAGAACCGTAAGATCCTACATCAGAAAACTTCCACCGCCCCAGACTTTACCTAGAAGCTGTCGACATTTTCAAAAATGAACCCTCAAGTCACGACCCACTGGGCAATATTCCTCTCCTAACTCTGCTGCCCACCCCCCCCCCCCCGTACAAAAAAATCTCCGTCGACTTCCCTTCTTTCCGTTCTAGCTCCTGTCCGTCCATCCCCCACCAATCTTCCCCCTCTATTCTTTCCCTCCTCGTTTCTTCCCCTACCCTGTGCTCCACTATTGCCTGCACCTGTGCTGACTTTCATATCATATGCCTTGAAGTCTCCCTTTTGCCCCCTTCCCTCCCGGTAAGCATTCCTGCCTGACTTGTTCTCAGCTGGCCTTGCCAAGCCTCTCTCTCACTTCTAGCTCCAATATGGCCGTGCAGCACGTCTCACCCATCTACTCTGTAAGTCCATCTAACTTTACCAGGTTTTATCATACAAATTCTTCAACCACGGTTGCATTTGATGTAAGACTTATTGTAGGGTGCCTTAATAGTAATTGTAACATTTTATTTTTTTAGAATGACTACATCAATATTCGGTGACGCTTGACTGCTTGTTAGATTGACCCTGTGCCAATGTGAGTTATTGTTTTCACTTCTCTGATGAAGTCATCGCGAATGTGTATACGTTTTTATGTGGTGCCGAAATATTAGTTCGTTTTTATCTGCAGGTGCATCTGGCTATGTTTTTATCTTATCTTCACTCCACTCTCACCAACCTAATACTTCACATTGATTTACTGC
Source organism: Lithobius niger (assembly GCA_023313725.1). Classification (NCBI taxonomy): domain Eukaryota; kingdom Metazoa; phylum Arthropoda; class Chilopoda; order Lithobiomorpha; family Lithobiidae; genus Lithobius; species Lithobius niger. The sequence goes on from JAHWFP010080131.1 coordinate 90,753, forward strand.
CAATTCGATACATTTAATGAAAGAAATGTGCATGGTATCAACAGCTGTGTGCATCGCGAGACCTAATTTATCTAACAAGAAAAGTAGTACTGCAGCAGGTGTATCCTATCTTACTAATATCCACATGTTTTCCTTTTCTGCTGTAAAAGAATTAAACTCATCTTTGCTCATACCTACTTCAGCGCTTGTGGGAAAATAGGTGAGTAAACCTTTGCCATATTGACGGAAGTGTACATAAACTCTTTCATTAAATTTGCTTGGCACTGCAAACATATTCTCCCATAAATGCAATAAATCAACGGGAAATTGAGGAAAAAGGAATTACATAATGACACTGAAAGGTAATTGAAGTGATGAATGTGAAACCTAAAATAAACAAAACTACCGTTGTAAATATTTACCATTTAGTTGTTTAAAGTGTAACATATGCTTACTTTCCGTTTTGACGGGAGAGTGAGTGAATGTGAAGTAACAAGTCACAGGTAGTGCACAGTTGAGGATTGTTCGATTGCTAGCAGCAGCTAGAGGGTTTTACACTAAATTCTACTAATGAGTTTAATGATGAAACAACCCGTGAAAGTAGAAATTGATGAGATATTTCAATTGTAGCAAAGAATTTCTGAAGGTAAATTATCGCCACTAAAAAAGTAACAAACTAGTTTCTTTGCACAAAATATCATTTCACGGGAAGATTAATTCTTGTCTTTATTTCTTCAGAACTTAAACGTGATTCTAGTTGTTTTACGTTAGAGGTGAAATGAGGGACATGTTGTTTTTCGTTTTTGTTGAAGGTTGAACAACAATAATTTGAAGGTTACAGAAAATTCCTGACTATGATGATTTTATAAACTTGTGAAAACATGTCTGCCGTAGACGGAAGACAATGTTCGAATTTTAATACGAACTAGCTGGTGAAGGTTAAAGTAAATATCATCCATGACGATTATTTATTTACATCATTTATACAACCTGTAGGCTATCGGAAGTATTATTGGTTTTGAACTTTTCTCAATTTTTTTTTAATGTCAGGGGTCGGGGAGCAGAACACTCAGGGATGACATTTTACATATTACTGGGCTGTCTGTCTGACAAGCTATGTGCCATTTTCTCCCTTCTTAGGCTTGAAAGGAAAATAAATTCATCTAAGTTTTACTAAATTTTATATGTTAGAAATTCACAGTGTTATTCCAAGGATGGAACAGGACTTCTTATGTTTCCTCAACCTACAAGATTTCTCCAAAGACATGATTACTTATAAATATACGACTACTATTAAAGTAATTAAAGATTTTAAAGTAGAAATGTATGACTTGCACGGAAGGATTGTCTTTTCTGAGCAAATGCACAATCTCAGCTTTGCTAGAATACCCCTATATGACTGCCATGCCCTGTCAGTATGAAAATATTTCATTGCCAGGTCTAATATCTACAATACATCCCAGCACCAGAATATTCTGCCACTGCCTGCAAAAGCGACTGTGACAGAAAAATTCTCCGATGCCCTCTATTATATAAAACAATAAAATGCACTTCGTTAAAAAAAATGCAACTAATAAGTGCACATAAGTTGCAGGCAAACCAACGTGTTTTGGTCCAGATTTTAAGACCATGGTCATATATTTTGAAAATAATATTTAAACCACAGAACAGAAAGTTTGCAAACACCTCATATTCCGTAAATTGAATTTGGTAATTATACGACAGTTCGAATGCTTTTCTTAACTTTTTTTTTAAACCGCTGGTTGAAATTCTGATTCAATTACACGAAAATTGATTTTGAAGTTTCCCATTTCGAAACACAACTAAATATGCTTCACTGTTGAACTCCCACTAGTACACATTCTTACACTACCAAATACAAAATAATTTTAAAAAGTGTATCGATCTTCTAAAGAATCACAAAGTTGCTCCTTTCCATCATCAGCCAGTAACATGTAAAAACCGGCTAGTCCTCTATGTCCTCAATTCTCGTTGAGGCAAGGCTTAGCAGGAGTTGCCCATGTGCATGTTGTTTTTCGCTCAAATTAAAACAATCTCACAACTGGCAGGGGCATACTGGGCATGTGGGAAAAAGGAAAGTTTTCCGTGGGGCCTATGTTCCGAGGGCCTGTCGGGGACCTATTGAAATTTTTTCATAACTGAATTCTACGAAATGTCACAAGAGAGAAACCTACGTTAGCCAGTACGCCCCTGACCAGTGGGACGTGACAGTCTAGACTAGCAATTGTGCAAGGCTAAAGATTTGTTTGCTTACTGTTTGTGTATGGCTGTAAATTGTTTTGCTACTGTAGCACTCTGCATTACCATTATTTTAAGCTTATTAAAGTACATCAGTCTTATAAAGAAGAAGGAAGAACTCAGAGGGCGCAAGTTCCCAATTTGCACACAGTGAATGGAAGACAACTTACAAAAACTCATTTGTATTACAGTAAACAAAAAGCATTCTTATTTTTCTTGAACGTACCCGAGTGCAATTGATCTAGGGAAAGCAGCTCATCCATCGACCATAATCTCAACTAATCCACTGGCTGAAAGCCTTAAGCCATAGTTGTTCAATAATAGAGAGTGTATTGATGTTGTATCAGCATTATGTGAAGGAAATAATTGTTACCTGAGAGTTCCACTAGAATTCACGAGGTATAATACTGTAGTAAAAATACTGGTGGTAGCAGCTGTATAAGAATTCTTGATAAGCATCATCAGAGTAATGGTTTGTAGTTCGATGAAAGAATAGCAAGTCCAAAGCACACCTGTGAACATAATCCAACGCCACCCATCCATTCGTAGTCCAGTGGACCTAAAACAATGAACGAGCAACGTAAGCAGCGCACAAACTCAAGCTGTCATAACTATTATTTTGGTAACTTGTTCGCTAGGGTTATCATAATTATTGTCAACTACATAAGTCATCAAACGGGAAGGAAGTTTCGTAGGGAAAACCTAAGAGTCTTTCGAAACATGAGCTGAGCAAGTAAATTAATAGGGTGTGCTTGTGTAGGGTAAGAAAGAAGAAAGGGTGAAGCTCAAAATTATCAATCTGGAATTATTTAATTATTTCGCCCACCGAATTTTCTGCCTCCACAACAGGCTATATTCTGAGTCATTAGGACAAAATCTTGTCCCTAACCATGATATAAGTTTTTCTTGTTCAGTCTGTCAAGCTACTAGACTTCTTTAAAATTCTGTAATGTCGAAAACCGTTCAATATTCGCCGGTTCATCGGTTCAATGTTAGTTTGTATTAGTTTGTTATTGATGCGTTAAGACTCAACAAAATTAATTTATTACAACCAAAAGAAACAACTTGCGGATTTGATTGTTGCTGTGTTAGCAAATTGTACATGAACATATTATGTTCTTTCGACCTGAATGTCTGATTCCAGGTAAAGGTTGTACCACCAAGCTTGGGTTAAAAATCGAGACACAACCCCATAACCAAATGAAATTAGTGTAAATGCAGTATAACTCTTCACCGCAATACCTGTACTTTTTCTACACATTTCTCTAAACCTTTAGGTGTGCAGCAAACTGCACAATTTCTCCAAAGACATGAGAAGTAGAGTACGGTACTGCCAGAAACATAAATAATTTCTGCAATAATTAAAGAAATTTCTGCACGTTGTACAAATAAGTAATATGTGCACAACACTGTTCTCGTTTACTTTCGGTTTTAAATATCAGCGTTAAATGTAATAATGACATGAACACAAAGTTCAGATGGGCTAATGAAAAAATAGTTTGTGTGAGTGTTTAAAATCTTTTCGTGTCGAAATATGTTTTGTTGTTTTACCCATACACAATAGGAATCATTTATGAAAAGTATGAAGAAACCCAATAAATGTTGATGGAAGTTTGTATAGTAGCAATACACCAGGCTGTCATCAAGTTCATTGATTGTATGTTGGTAACATTTTCCTCATGGGCTGGTCCACAATTTATGAAGAACTCACGAACTTAGTCAAGATTTTAAGCTAGGTGTTGCCCATTTGCTAACATTTGTCCATTTGTGTTGCAAATATTGTCTGTAGCATTATTAACCCTTTATAGCCTGGCGTTCCTTTAAAAGGACGGCTACTGAACGGCAAAAAACTAAGTCCCAACGCGCAACGCGAGCTTTGTGAGGGGTCCCCTGGGACCCCGAGTAAAGCGAGCGGCAACAGCCCAGTGGTCAGCGTCCTCGTCTGCAAACCAAGTGAATGCCGGATCGAATCCCGCTACCGACTTGAAAAAAAATATCCAGTTTGGCATGGGCATTAAACGGTTAAATAAACCCAACAACTGGATAACAGCTTCAGTTGATACTCATCATTTCACTCGTACTTGATTTCTACATTGTCAAATGAACTAAATAATTTATGCACCTTCTAATAACTTGCTAATGAAAAAGTGACCTTCAAATCGACATAGATGAAAATTAACAAATCGCAGTTTTTATCATGCAAACTTACCAATAAATTATTGCAGACGCAATTAATACAGAAACAAAGCTGACTGGAACGCCGTAGAATATTTGACATAAAATAAACTGTGGACCTCTATATAAACCTTCACGGATTTCTTGATAAAACCTCGTGCGATGAGCAGCGACTAGAAGGATAAACAAAAACTATAAATAACGTATCAAAAATTAGCTACCGATGTGGCATACAAACTTCAGCAATCCCTTTTATGAGCCCGCAACCTAACTAGTAGTGTGACTTTTGTCTGTACTGGATAACAAGTTGATGTTAAGATATTCACAAATTGAAGATATGAATGGGGGAATGGTGAAAATGCTTTTTATTAGACCAATATTACCCCCTTAAAAGGACAACGGGGATATTTGTATTTTAACTGTTTTGTATTGTATTTTTTAACTTAAGGAAAGTGTAGGGGAAGTAAATTCATGATAATTTTACAAATTCAGTAATTTTTTGGGAATTTTCAAAAAATTGAAAATAAATTCTAAAAGATATATGCAAAAAATATTACAGACGTTCACGTATGTTCATCATTGCCTTGAAACAAGCAACAGAAAAAGTGAGGAGTAGTCACCCCTTCCCCCCCCCTCCAAGACATCACACGTGGCCTAAAAAAAGCACAGCCTAACAGCCTGTTTTGTAGGAGCTTTGTTGTTACGCTCCTTGAAAGCGTTCACCACCACCTAGTGTACAAAAAAATTTGGACGACCATGTAATTAAGGGCATGTGTGGTGTTCTGTAGGGGTGTCTCTCCTTGTTTCTTCTAAGGCCCTGTGTGCTTAATGAATAGGTAAACAATTACAACAAAACATCGTTTGATAATCACGAGGTTTGATGCACATAGTGCCAGAAGGCAATTCCAAAAACAAACCATTTCTTTCAATGATTCTATGCCAACTAATACTATTTGCAGTTTCTGTAGCTAATTTTAAGTTACCCCCAGAAAATATTTATTTTGGATATAGCTAGGCTTGTAAAGGCATGAGGCCTAAATTTCCTGTCGATTGGTTAGGAGACCC
>JAHWFP010080131.1:96240-119910 GCA_023313725.1 Lithobius niger
AGTCACTCCTCCTCCAAAGCGACCCCTCTACCTCACACCCCCCCTCCGTCGCTCTCCTACAGGTCCGCGGTTTCCCTCCTACCTGCAGACAGGCAGCAGGTATATAACCAGGCCAGGAGAAAATTTCGTTAGCATAGCTCAAGGACTCAGGCTAGAGGTCACTACGGCGGTCGGAGCAGAGATGTCCAGTCCGATGGTTGCCATGCCGGGCAAGGTAGTGGTTCAAGGGTAACTAGTTTATTAGAATTTAATTTTTAGAACAGAATTTCTAAATTTTTAGTCTTAAAACATAAACTAACTTCTAGACTTTGAGGGAATTTGTGGGTAGCCAAACGCAATCGGCATTTTGGTTTAGGGCACCCATGATTTAAGGGTTTAAGGTCCCCTTCCTAAAAACCGGCTTTGTTTCTTTGTTTATGGACTCAGTGTCCATTAAATAATCTAAGATCACCGAGATCTCGCATGTGTTATTGTTGAAGCAGGAGTTTTCAAAAAGGTATTTTTCCTTGTAACACTAATCTTGATTCAGTGTGATTGATTGATTGACTTTAGTGCAAGAGTTGCTAAAGCTTTCAACGACTATTTTACATTCTGCAAGGGTCATGTTTGTAACTTAGAGAGTTGCGATAACTCAAACCGACTTTTTTCTAGTCCAAATTTTGTTGTGAACTTGAATTGTTCATTTTGTCGATTTAATTGTAAATCGTGTGCTTTTAAATGTAAAGCCCCAGTTCTATTTTTGTAACCAACTAGTTACTCCGTGTGTATAAATCTTGTCATGTTTTATTAAAACAGAAAAGAAAGTTGTTTTGAACAACAAATTTTGACTTCGAGTCCGATTTAATTTGCAAGGGTTATTTTAATTACAAATCAATTTTTATTCTAACTCCGAAGTAGGCAATTAAATTAACTACCCATCGTGGTGGCAGTAAACCGTGATAGATAGGTCATAAATGTTTAGTTAGGACGCTGACGCTCTTCTCCTAACCGTGCAGTAGACACGCTATGCTGTTTTCACAACAAAGTAAAAACCGCCACTTATGATTTACTCTACGATTACCACATGTACGCCAGATGTCGGTGCTATAGACAGTAGGCACCTCAAGACCCTGTAAGCGCCGCTACAGGCTGTTGTTTAAAAAAAAAGCACAAAAGGAAATGAGAGGGACGATTTTGATAGGTGATTCCTAGTGAATCTTTTACACGCCACAATCGACGTCAGTGACAGGCATCACACGGTGATTCTCTTCTGAAAATGCCAAGGTCAGTGCCAAGTTCTGATTCAGATGCATCATGTTATTCCAGTGAAAACTGGTTTGGTAGATATTTGATTACTCATGAAACACAGTGACACACAGTTTGAAGCATTCCTTTCACAACAATTTAGGGCATCATCTTGATATAATAATTAGATCAATATCAACACTCTTTTGAAAATCTCATTGCATAAATTGCAACTGCTGTTCATGGCAAAAACCTATTGGGGATGGGGGCCGGCGTGGGCAGTTTACAATACATCGCTAGTGGGGCTGGTTACGTTTACTGGTATACTTTTCTACACAACTGTTTAATGAAACAGTAAGCAAAGAGAATCATCATAAATTATACTTTGAAATACCAGATACTACTCTGTAAACCTAGGATGTCTTGTGCTGGTTACTGGGATGACAAGGAACATTTTTCACACACTATTTTAACCTTCATTGCCGTTATTTAATTTTCATGCCAGTAACCACTTGTTTATGTCGTTTCAAGTCAACAAATGAGAGTGTGACCTGGCTATAATGTGCTTTATGAACCCACACGATAACAATTTAACTCGCACGATAACCATAACAATTTAACTTACATGTTACTGAAGTAATGGCAGCGGACAGCAATGATGTAACGGCCATGCAGTGGAACAGCAGCCCAGTCCTGCTAACAAAACTCTTCTGGAAATCGCTCAACCGAAAGTAAAACAAAAACAAAAATGTGAAGGCTAACGGAAGAGCCAGCCAGCGAAGAAGAATATCCCGCAGACCGTGGTTGTTGAAAGATACAAGTCCATTCCACGTAATTTGCCACATTCGACTAAAATAGAAAACAATAACACAGTTAGACCACAATTGAAGGGCTTGTTGCTAAAAGGGGACAGAGTGTAAGCAGATGACACTGTTCGAGTTAAACTGAGTTTGGTTCAGAGCAATTAAGGTGTACGTACGCCGTAAAATACCGGTATTTTTTAGTGGCAGCTTAAGTCAACTGTTCACAGTGGTTGAAAATTAAATGCTTGTACTGAAAAAATTGAGGAAGTCTGCTTGTCGGCATTAGTTGGCATGCTGATATTTTAAGGACAGCAGCAAATATTATGGAGCGGTCATAAAAACCAATTATTTTAACATCTCTCTGCCATGAACATCAGTATGTCTGCAGGACAAAAATGCCAACACTAAACTGGCCAGAGCAAGAGATAAAGCCTTCTTACCATACAATGAATATTTTTCACAGAATACTGGGGATGGGAGTACACTGTAGGTTCGCATTAATTTTTACGGGTGTACAGGTTTTTTTTTCTTTATTGTCGCATAGAGCAGGACTGATAGATTTATAGATTTAGAAGTATTATTTTAATGTTTTCATTAAACTGTTGACTTGATGATGTTTTACTGTTTAGTAAAACATTTTAAAATTAAGAATAAATTACAACGAAAAGGTACGGTACAGGGTGGTCTCAACTTATTGCCTCAGTAATAAATGTCTATAAAAAATTAACAATGAAAGCAATCGTTATGTGGTTTCGTTCATCGGAAAGAACAACTCAAGTTATTAAAAAACTGACACTAACACTCTGCCACGTGCTCTACATTTGTTGTACACAAAATGTCTAGCAATTTCAATTTTGCGCTTATTGTTAAACCTTCATGGATAATGGAACCGAAAGTGTCTGTAATCCATGAGCTCCGTTTGTTGCATACAAAATATCTAACGATTTTCAATTTCACGCTAAGTACGTATTGTTCAACATTTACAGGTTACGGAACCAGTGGCATCCGTGATACATCACATGGAGTTGTACAGCCATTCCTTTATAAATCCCAACAGCAAAAAAAATTGCGTGGGGTAACAGCTTAAAAGAGCTGTATGCCAAAATCACGGAGGCTATCTCGTTTTTGAATTATAAAATGCCTGAAACGGGCATAACAAAACTCGGTGCGAAATTCAAGCTCTGCTAGACATTTTGCATGCAACAACTGGAGCACACATGGAAGCATATTACTGTTAATTTTTTTTTGAGTAAAACTTTTGAGTTGTTCTTTTCAATCGATGAAACCCCATTACATTTGATTTCATTGATAATTATTTATAGACGTTTGTTATAGGAACAATGTTTTATGGCCACTTTGTATTGTTGTAGATACAAATCTGTAAAAGTTTTGTAAACCACAACAATTTATTAAGAATATTAGAAAATTTATTGCACAACTCATACTAGCGCAGGTAGTGTGTTAATGATATGGTAAGCAGAGCATAATCTTGAACATACCTGACAGATAGCAAGTTTTATTTGTTGTAAACATGGACATGATTCATTTGAAATGTGAGCAGGGTTACCTGACTAGAATTAGTAACATGTCTTCAACTAAAGGGACATTGTCAACTTGACTAAAACTGCACATTAGGCCTACATTTTGAATTAAATGTATTTTCCATTTCAAAATGGATTTGATTTCATACCCAAATCAAATGATTTCATATTTGCACCAAGATAAAAACATTTAATTTAATTCTAGCAGAAGTCTTAGAACACACTAAAAAAGTGTATGCTCTTTCAACAACCACTCTATAAACTCCTTCTACCTCCAGCACTTGTTTGTATTTTGGAGGTTCACTGAATTTAGGGGACTGCAACTACTTTTAATTCCGATTTCATAGCTGAAATATTAAAAAGTCCCTTTGTAACAATTGGATTTAGATATTGTTGGTATATGCCAGCAATATACTGTTCTCTTCCGTTCTCCTCTGCTTTGGGTCGAAAGTATTGTTTCCATCTTTGAATGTTATCGTCTTCATTGTTTTCATAATTGTGCTTTCATTACTGCTGTAATTTCAAAAGCCTTCCTTACATAATCCTTAAGGCTTCGGTAGATTCGTCATCTTGGATTAGTACTACCGGAGTACCTTCACATATTCAAGCAAGATTCCTTTCAACATGATGCCTGTTCTATGCTACCGAATCATAATATAACGATGCTTCATAGTGTAAGTAAATATTGCAGACTTTTATTCAACTTTATGATAACAGAAATATTCTAGAACAGTTGATAAGTTGATAACAGAAGCGGAGACATATGATTAAGTCACCATACGAATGGCAGCTTCTTTATGAATATATCAATTGAGCAGTTTCACGTGAATAAACTCGCTTATTGTTGGATCTTATACAGTTTTTCGGACTCTTGTACCTGTTTACCGAACACACTTGTGCTTCAGATCCCACGTCACTGCATCTTGGAGAGAAGCGGAAGAAGTAAAAGTCAGTGAAGGATGATTACGACCAACTACTTGAACACGGCCTGTAGATGGATCGAATCCACAATCTCGATAACCCTTTTTCTCTGCATACTCCTTACACTTCACTTGCAGGCATGTAAGCTTTACTCTATAACTAAAATTATTTTCCATAGAACACTTACGAAAATAGGACCCAAAAGACAGTCCACGATGAAGGTGTTCCATAAACTGTGAGAGAGACTTTACTGTAAGGTTCGGTCAATTCAAGTTCTGCAATAAAAACAACAGATTTAGCAGAATAACAGGTAATAGTTTTGTTTTATCTCGTAAAATCGGAGTGGGTGATTTGCGTAGAATTTATGAAACGTTCATAGATATTAAAGAAGACGTTATGGAGTATAGACTGAAGGAGGAAAAGCAACTGTGAGTATGTTTGCAAAACAGTGCACAAAACTCATCTCAATTAGGCAGTCTCTTTTTTAAAGAAAACTGCAGTATGAGGAGCATAATTATCGCAGTTAGCAGAAATGGTAGTGCATACATGTGAAGTAGATACTGAAAATTTGGTTTTTAAATTTAAGAACTCAATTCTGGACTCCACTGATTCAGACTACCATTGGCCTCCCTTAATTTTAAACAATTAAAATAAAATATTTCACAGTTGCTGAAGTGCGGAATGCTCTGCCGGCGTTTGTTGTAGAAGCAGTATACTTAGAATCTTTTAAATCTAGGCTTTAAGAGGTGGATCTTTCAGTTTACCTATCCCAATGCTATTTTTATAAACCATATTCTTTTAACGATGCCACCTATCTGGCAGAATGGTTTTTGGTTCAGTCTCTTATATTTTTTGCTTTTTTAATTGGGACCAAACTTGAGCTGACTATGTCCCTATTCCTTCCCTTTATCGCAATACATACCAGATGGTGTGGCTACTCCTTTTCGGAATGGTCCACCTTCCATCCTAAATTTGTCAACTAATGCACCAATTTGGTTGCTGGAGTCAAGAAGACGTTCACGAGATCTCCTATCAACTGTTGCTAAACAAACTGAAAATGAAAAACAAAATGTTTTATGTATTGGTTCATTTGTGTGTGTTTTATGCAATTTAATTGAAAACAATGCCAAACATGTTAAATAATCATAGAACAAATACAAGAAAGAACTAATAAATTCTGAAGTTCATATCTTTCCAATAAATTACAATAACAGAGCAGAGCGATTGAAAAATTATCATACATAATACCCCAAGAGCTAAGGAAATTATCGATATTAAAAAAAAACCAAGTGTTTTGGCCATTACAAACTCACGAGTGCGTAGGACGAAAGAAATTAACTGCTAATAAATAAGGGGGAAAAATTGTTATTTTCAATAACTCGTGGGGTATTTATTACAAGGTTACATGATCAGCTATTAAGCCTAACGATGTAGCAAAGATGTCGGTAGTGGGTTCCGTGTGGATGACCGATGTTGCTAGACATAAATCCAGCGTTTTTCACAAGATAGGCTTTCAGGATTGTTCATGGTAGCAGAATATATTTTTTAAATTTGAAATGAATGCAACGAATATTGCGTAACACGTCGAAATTGTAATGTTTGAAGAAAATTCTCCCAAGAAGCAGAGCCAACTTCAAATAGAGCTGGTATTTTTTGCATTACAGTGCCTTGACCAATGAAAGTTACAGAAAATTCTTTTACTGATTTAGTATTGAATTTAGCCAATGAATAACGTCAAACAGTGATATAACCACAGTAGTTTTCGAAAGCTACCGAAGTCTTATCATTTAAGCAGATTGTGATTAGACGAATTTAATACACGCTCAAGAGAACAATTTTCCAGAGGGGCTTTGCGCAAAATACGAGCAGCCAGGGAAAAAAAACAAACTCTACGAGCATGGCTACCAACAATTTTATAGTAACAATAATAAAAAGGGAGCCAACTTTTCCAAGGACAAACATTGCGCTTTTCACTACAAACACTGCTCAGCAACGAGCAGGTCGAAGATCTTCGAACAGAAGACCTCCGTCAAGTCCATTGCCTTGGCACAAGCATGTCGAATGCTACAACTGCAAGGAGATGAGGCACATTTCAGCTTTCTGCGAAAGGCCACATAAACCAAGAGGCAACCAGAAGGAAGTGCAAAAAAGTCCGATCTTGTTCAAATAGGGCTCATTTCTAACTGTACACTTGCATTGTTCCAGCACCACAACAAACACCCCACTTAACTCCCAACAAAAGCACTTTTTAATACTTTAAATATGAAAAAATGGCAGGGACGCTATTTCGTGAAACCAGCATTTGATGGATAGAAAAATATCACCATATTCGCCGATACAACCGTCCGTTACTTAGTGAGTTTACACACGAATCCTAATATGTTTTACCTTTTTGGAAACCAAACCACTGCATTTATTTTTAAATTGTCGTAATAATTTAACCGTGCAATAGCGAAAAAGCTACCGGCGACGGAAAACCTCCATTGCATCCTCAACACGACCGCCATCACTATGCACTCACACAATGCATAGTGTCAATGCACACTTCTGACCAAACTTCTCTCCCATTGGTCACATTTAAATTAACTTTCATGTCAAAACAAATTCTACAATACAAAAAAATAAATAACGTGTGAAATCAGATAGATAATTCTTTTTTGCTAATTCGATAGGACTGCCCGCCCTTCAGCCAATAAGAAGAATGTTTAGTTAGAAGTGCGTAAGCGTTGGAACTGTGCATTCTGGGATAGCTTAGCAATGGCATTGGTGTTGAGGATGCAATGGCTGTTTTGTGTCGCCGATGGCTTTTTCGCTATCGCATGGCTACGACATTTTATTACGACAATTTAAAAATAAATGTGGCGGTTTGATCGAAGTAGGTTTGTAGTTTCCAAACAGGTAAAACATTTTAGGATTCGCGAGTAAACTCACTAAGAAACTGATGGTTGTATCAGCGAATTCAGTGATGTCTTCCTATCCATCAAATGCTGGTTTCACGAAGTACGATCAGTTTTTCATATTTAAAGTATTAAAAAATGCTTTTGTAGGGAGTTAAAGGGAGTGTTTGTTGTGTTGCTGGAACAATGTAAGTGTACAGTTAAAAATGAGCCCTATTGGAACAAGTTCGGACTTGTAGGATGTGAACAGTGTTTGTTTGTAGCGAAAAGCGCAATTTTTGCTCCCAGAAAAATTGGCTCCCTTTTTATTATTGTTACTATATAATTACTGGTAGTCACGCTCGCGGAGTTATTTTGTTCCTGCCCGCTCGTATTTCGTGCCAAGCCCCTTAGCAATTTTCTGGCAGGAAAATTCTTATTATCATTCTAGTTTCAAAGGTCATGGGTTCACTTCCCCACTCAGGCAGTTCTGACATTTAAGTCCAAAATGCAACATAAATAGATTTGCATTAGCATTTATTGCATGTCTAGCAAATGTGCAGAAACTTTCCCTGTTTGGAATTTATCGCTTTTATGGAACTTAAACTTTTATAAATAATGACAGCCTCATGCTAATTGTGGTTATGAATCCAAAAGTACAAGTGCACCTTCTTGACTCTTTACTTTCAACAGCCGCCAAAATTTGATTTGTATTCGCTGTTAGGGAATTAACCAATAATTACATACACAATGTAGTTTTATTTCATATTAAAGCTTTCAAGAGTGTATCTTTTAGACCTGCCAACTTTCAGCTGAAAACAAAACCACAGTTTTGAAATAGAAGCTGGCATACGTACGATAATACATTAGAGGGTTTTCCAGCTCTGGGCACGGAAATCCAATATTCCGAAAATAATCCAACATCATGCGAGTGCTCCCTAAACACACACACACATAAAAAAAAGAAGATAATGTTTTTATTTTTGTAAGAATTAATTTCATTGCACTAAGTTTGGATTTAATTGTTGCGTACTCACCCGTGTAAACTATATCTCCCATGCACAGGTACGTCACTCTGTCCAGAAAAGGAAATATATCGGATCTTGGTTTCTCCATCGTGAGAATCACTATCCTACTGTATTTTTTTGCGTGGTTCGATAAAATAGACACAATAAAATAGGTGTTGAGTGGGTCTAGATCAGCAGTCGGCTCATCCAACAATAGCACAACTATAACAAAAAAAAAAAGAAAAATTAAAATTTCATTGAGGAGGTGTAAATAAATCACTATAAACACTGTTAAATAATATAAAGGTAACTGGAAGTAATTCATCAGTGACAATCATAAACTGCGAAATACAGTAAGCCACTTAATGAACTGACACTTTCATTCATGCATTTTCATTCAAGTGATGTGACCGGGATTTGAACCATCATCCAGTCCATCACCACATCATTACCGTACCGCCTTTACTGATATGGCCACTTGTTTGCTGGCCAGTGGACAAGAGGCCATATTGGTAAAAGAGATAGTAAAAGAGATAGTGATTTAGTAATGGACTGGTTCGCCGGTTCGAATGCAGGTCATGTCACTTGAATGACACGTAAGTGAATAAAGGTGGCTTATTGTATTGCATTATTTCTGCAGCGTATGATTTTCTCTGACTACTTATTTCCATTTTACCATTTATTATTGAGGAGAAGATCATGCTTTGCCAAAAGTGTGAAACACAGAAAGAGGTGAAAAGCTGGGGAAGGGAGTGAGAAAGCTAAAATCTACAACAGGGTCCTATTTTTTTGGCTGAAATATTGGAGTTTTATTGTGGTATATCTATCGTTTTACCCAAGTAGTTAGTAGTTTCACTTCACGTCCCGCTATTTTCCTTCAGATTAAATTTCAGATTAAATTGGGATAGTTGGAAGTGGGGAAAAAATATATTTTAAGCCCTGAAATAGAGTGATTATTCTAGTCAATTGCCTGGAAGAAACGGTGTTTTTAAGATGGCTTATGAGGTGCTCCTGGCTGTCTTTCATATTGTCATCAGCTTCTGCCAAATGATTACAGAGTAAAATGTTTGCAGCTCTTGAGACGTGTAAAAAATAATTCTTTAGTGAACCAGTTACCTTCTTTGGTTAGGAGTTTCGGCAATCACAGATTATCGACTAGTTCTTAGTTTTTGTTTGGTTTATTACCTGGATCTCTCACCAGCTGCATGCCTATGGTAAGTCTGCGATATTCACTGGCAGTTAGAGTTGACACATCTCTGTTAGCAACTTGATGGAGAGCCAAATCTGCCATCACTTGTTTCACCTGCAGTAATGAGAAGAACAGGAAGAACAGTTGTAAAAGAAATCACAACTAAAGGAAGGCATAAAAAAAAATTGCAAAGGAATAGGCCCATTTCCACAACTAGTTCTCGTAATAAAACCTGACTGAGGCAGACTGTTACCTACCGTAAATCCCCTATTAACAGCCTGAAAAATGCTTTAAGATCAGAAATTGTGAAATTATCTAGCTACAACCAGCTGTAACTAGGTTATTTCATGATTTCTGACCTTAAAATCATTTTGGATCGTAATGTTTCTGCTAGAAATTGACTAAAAGCTTCATACCTTCAAGGAAATCAGTGTTTTATTCCCTTAAATCATGTTTTTGTTCTGCACCAAAATTAGCATACATAAAGCAAACTAAAAAAACCAGCAAACTAACAAACTAAATTCCTGAACAAATGAGAATAAAAGTATTGTGTTGCTGGTGGACCGAACCCAGATCACCTACTTAGAATGATCCCATAAACACTGTATTTTCGGCGATGGAGTTAGGCCTAAACACCCTCCTTGTACAGAGGTAAGATTAAAATTAAAACTGTGTTATGGCCCACCCACTCTTTTTTTTATCGAATTAATTTTAACAGCCCATGGGCGTTTAATAAACGATTTACGGTACTATGAAACTTAAGTTTTTAAAAAAAGGAAACCTACTCCTGAATTAGTTGTCCAGATTTAACCAAGAATAGAATCAATTGTTATACATGTTCCCTGCTGTCACCACACTTAGAATGACAAAACATGAAGAATATTGGCTGGGTTTCCTGTTAAAGCTAAGGACATGCTTAATAATCAATTGTTGAGAAATGCAATGTTTTTAACAATTCCCTCAACCTAAGAAGAGCACGCAAACCCAAAGCTCAGCTGAGGCGTCAAGAACTCAGAGTGAGCCAAGATAACTCGGGATCAGAACTTTAGAAAATGACCCTTTTGTTTAAATCCAAGTAGTCAAGGAGCTAAGGGTCCTATTCTCCCTATGGCCGCTGAATGATTTCAGTGAATAATATGTAGGGGAAGGGAAGTTTCTTCTGCAGTTGTAGTTTAATCATGGAAATGCAGAAAAGGTTTCATCGTGGATTTTAATATAAAGCTTAGACTCAAACTGACTGCTTTTCAATTGCTTTTAAATGACCAAAAGAGTGTCAATGATCATAATTTTTGTTGATTTTTACGACCCTGTATAATTTTAAATGGTCAAACAGGTTAAAATGGGGCATTTCTGAAAAAAGAGCTCTCTGTCCAGAATTGTTAGAAGTGTAAATGAATCCTTTTTCATTCGTTAATACAAATAGGGCCTACTTACTCTTGTTCTTTTCATTCCTCCTGACACTTTAGAACCAATGGTGAGCAAAGCAGAGTAATGAAGACTTTGTCGAGTAGTTAGTCCTGGTAGCAAATCAACCCGCTGCGTCACAAAGCCACAGCACTGCTGAAATAACTTGAGGCTTACTCCAACTCCATTGAGCAGTATTTGCCCTTTAGTAGGACCTTGAGCTCGACGAGAAATTACTTCAAGCAACGCTCGCTTCCCACTTCCTATAAACAAAATAGAAAAGAATTTAACACACTTTAAAGGTTACCGAACAATAACTTTTTGGTTTCAACGTAAATAATAAAGTTAAGCTGAAACTCTGTAGTGAGCTATGCTTTAATGACAGTTCCTTCATTTGTAGAAGTAGTTGTTATTTCCAAAGAATTGAGTTTTGGCAAGGGCAGGTTTCAACAAATAAAATGTGGGATCCAACCTGTGCTACTCTAAACACGAGACAGATCTGGAAACAGCTGGAAGGAACGCAAGAGCCAGTAGTTGCGTATCCCCTAACCCAAACCTCTATGTCCCTGGTGTAGGACGGTGCTGTGCGCTGTCATGCTGCTAGTTATGTTGTTTCACCCCCTGTGAGATTGTTGTAGGAGCTATAAATGGCAGAATTCTGGCCGTAGTTGATCAAAGGATTTTTCGGAGCTGAGTGGGCAACAGCTTCTATGCCGCCTTGCAAGCTTATTGAACCACTCCAGTTGTAGCCACCATATGGCTAATAAATAAAATTTCTACTACTTTTGAGTCCATTTATTCAATAGGCCTAGTGTTGGCATGTTTCACCTACCCTTCATTCATATACTGTGATAAAAAAAAAAAACTTAATGCCGTGCAGGCACTAATATGTGTAACACATCTTGTCACATCTGAGGTTCGCAATGCATATCCTATAACTTACATCTGAACTACCTGAAGTGTTTATCTACGTCTTTATGTTCATTGTACATTTCTTTCTACAATCTTTATGTGAAATATATTCATTAGCAAAATGTCATTCAAAACTTTGTCCAGTACCCATCGTTAAAGCACACACAGACATGCAGTTGACCCAAACCTGATACCTGCAGGTCGCTCCAACTTTTAAAGTGTCTTGATTCCAAATAAAATGTTTAAGGAAAAAAATTAAGCACACTACTAGGTAGTGTATGGCAGTATCATAGCCAAGCCTTTGTGTGATTAACGTTTGTTATCCCAATGAAGTTACCAGGCAGTTGACATTTGAGTACAGCAGTAAGGTTTCACGTGGACTAAACAGTACTGCAACACTGCAGTATCTGAAACCATACGGGAAAGTTCATTTGTGTTCCTTTGCTGTTTTGACTTTGAATCTGTTAAACGTTACCTTAAACATTAAATGAGTTCGTTTTTTGGTTACCAATATGATTATGATCATGCTAAGCAGAATTAGTGTACTAGCTTCTCTAAGCTAGTCTTGCTATATTATTACGAACGGGTTAAGATCTTCTGCATTTTCAAATACCTGCCTTTACAAGACTTTTCACAGATATAAGCAAGTTCCTCAATAAATTTCAGTTATGATGGAAAGGTCTTGTTCTCATTTATCGAGGTGTGTACGTAACAAAGGCAACCATTATGTTGCCGATTGAAGTATAATTAAAGTTGAGTGCTGGGTACAATGCTTTCCTACATATTTAGAATCACAACGCCTACCTTTTGATCCAAGGACTGCCATGACTTCACCTCCCCGCACCTCAAATGACACATCCTTGAGAATAACTCCTGTTGGGACGTATCCAAACAATGACTGCATGCACGAACCATCTTCTACCTGAAAGTAGAAAAAAAGGCTTACTGTAAAATATAACGAAACCAGACCAACTATAAAACGTTTAAACTAAGTATTAAAAAAAAGAAAGTGAAAGAATCATCACTGGCTTTAAGACTGACTTTATGTTCACGTAATGTCAACAATTAAGTTACATTACTTCAGTGTTTGTTGGTATGGTACCAACTGTCCACTGATGCAAATTAGCAATGTGATCACCCCCCACCACTTGAGGAAGTAACTATGAAGGTACTTTTGAACAAATTAGTGATATTCAAAAACGTATGTTTGTATCCATTTGAAACCAAACTGGTCAATAAGTGTGAAGGGTTACGGAATAATCTAGAAAAAATGTTTTAGCGTGGCTATAACGGAATCATATAAACAGAAACCAAAGATGAACAAAATAAGTAACTATGTGACGTTTTTGTTATCAGTCAAAATTGGGCAAATGCCAAAAGACAAGTACATAAATTCATGAACACAAATAAACGAAGTAAAAGTAAAAGGTACCTAATAAGCCACAGAAGATTTACATTAGGAAACCAGTGATTACCACCTTCGGGTCGGATGCAGGTTTGGAAAATTTGTTCTTGATAACGATGCACAACATCCTTCGAAACTTTGTGTAACTGATTAGTTTGTGCGCTTATGTGCTTACAGTTTGCATGACCGTCAGTTGAGGCTTTTTACAATCCTTATAAAAGAACCACGTCCTACATGTCAACAACATGTAGTCTTCCATTTTTTTTACCTGATAAATCTTAAAGATACATTTCTCCATGTTTTTGGCTTCAATGTGAGACTGTTTTGCAATACTAGTTCAAACGTGTATTAAAGTTGCAACCTCATTCATTTAGCCGTTTAGTGCGTTCTCTTGGTTTATTTTGGAATACTTTCGTTTCATTCCTTTTCAGCACAGCATTGCCACACAGTTAGGCTTTTGTATTGGTCAATACTTGTGTGGCGTTCAAAGGATATGATGTTAATCCTCACTATTTATGGTGGGTATAGTTAGCGAGCCTTGGAATATTGCTTCTAAATATTTTACCACAGGAAATTTAATTGTAATGAAATCCTGAAACATGCCAGTGGTTTTATTTTTTTTGTATTGACAGTACATATTTCTCAGCGAAGTTGAAATCAACTTATTACAATCTCAAATATATGGTTGGAATATCGAAGGTGTTTATCAACACAGACCTAAATATTTAGCTGAAAAGACGGTCATTGTTATTGTTGCCACCACAGACGGTCCATCTTCTACTATGCATTGAGGGTGAGAGACAGCGAAGAGCGCAGCCTTGAGGCCTAGGGTAATCTTGAATTGACAAGTTTCCGATAGCCGTTGCCCCCAGATAAGTTCTAAAGACACTAGAAGCCTTCTTTAGCGGCTGTGGGATGTTTTCTTGCACATTCTGGACGTAACCTTGGTACGCCGGAATGATAGGACGTCTCCCGGGTTGTATTCCCATCGCCCCTACCCTCGCTAGACTCCTTTCTCCTGTTGAAACGTTTACTAGGGTTCCAAATTGACCAGTCCATTTGCACAAGCAGTTTGTGACAGATGGCTTAAGGCTCCAAGTTATAAACAATAAGTGGACTGTAGAACCTTGCTTCCCGTATTTGCCGTTGCATAACGTTTAATTTTATCCTTATTTACCCTTGTTTAGTCTTGTGTACCCTTTTGTACTAATTTGTACTCTATGTGCCCTCATGGACCCTTACGTTTGGGGAAAAATAAGATGGCGAGACAGGCTATAAAAGACAATTTCCAGGCATCGCACTCGTCTTGTCACCACTGTCGCCAAGAAAAGGTGGTGTTATCCCATTTGCGTATTGGTCACACAGACCTTACTCACTACTTCCTTTTGCGGTAGCTGTCCTGCCTGAATGTCATTGGTGTCACCTGCCACTTACGGTCCGTTATGTCCTTATAGACTGTCACCATATGATGGTGTTCGTCGCCATTTCCATCATCTGAGAGACCTGTGCAGGTGTGTTTTTTAATTTTTGCAGGAGGTACACACATATGATAAGGTTGTGATTTAGGGTTTGTTTAACCTCTGTAATGTATGGTGCAGTGGTAACCCAGACCACTGCACTGTGACTGGGTTTAGCGCTAATGACCTAGCTTTCAACGCACCATAAACCCTCATTCCTCCCTTTTATGTTCCCTTTATGTTCCCTATGTATCGTATTATACCCATATTGTTCCTTTTTGTACGTTTCGTACCCTTATGTCCCGTTTTGTACACTTTTGAACTTTTTCGTGCCCAGTGTATCCTTTTATACCCTACTGTATATTTTGTATCCTTTTGCACATTTTTGTACCATATGCACCCTCTCATACCTTTTGTATCCTTTGCATCTTTTCAAACCCTATGTAACCTTTCGAACCCAGTGTATCTTTGTATCCCTTTACAGGCCCTGCGTTATAGGCGTTTAAAAATCTTACACGAAAACTTGTCAGTCAGACACTTTCACCCTAGCGTACGATTGCGTAAGACATTACACAATGTCATACTATGCTGAATTTACTGAATGCCAGCTGAATTTACTTTTATCGTAATGTTTTGAAAACATTACAATAAAAGTAAATTCAGCTGGCTAACTAAGTTCATTCGGGAGGCGAAATCAGTTTCTAAATTTCGAGATTTCACAAACTTGTGTTTTGCTTATTTTTTTAATACGACTAGATTTCGCCACAAACCAAATTTGAAAAAAAGTGCGGCAATGAAATAATAATAATCATCATCATGACAGATGTACGTTCAAAAGTCTAATTAAAAAAGGGAGTTGTCTGCTTACTTGACCCGTGTGCGACACATTAATTAACTCAAGCATGTGATGACTCGACAGCATCATCTTGGTCATTCACCTAAATGAGAAAAAAAAACACAAATTAAAAACAGGATTTGCAAGTGAAATAATAATAAAAAAATACGAAATGGAGAATTAAAGAAAGTGGTAGGATTATTTTCATGAGTGGAATCAAACAGGCTCTCTCTTCAATTCTCTCCAGAACCAAACAGTTGAATCTGCCGACAGTTAAAATCTGATTCCATAAATTATTAACTGATTTGTTAGGCTACTACAGTGTGTAGGCAAGTCTTTATTAATATTAAAGGCACATAACTCCCTCCGGTATATTTTAACAGTTTCACTCGATACATTACCGGAAATAGTTTTATATAAACTGATTTACCTTTCATTTGCTAGTCTAAGGGTACGATGCAGATGTCAGTAGTGGCGCGTGAATGTTATTAGGCTTGTTTTAAACGGCTCGGTCCGAGCGGTAAATAACTCCCGCCACATCGCTGGCAAGCCGCGGCCCTGGAGGAAGGATTATTAATCCTTCGCTCAAGAGTGCGACTTGGTCGTACGATGTGTCACGTTGCAGCGGCCCCGAAATGAGTATGACTAATGCCTAGAGCAATGCGCGCTGCGGTCGTTTGAACTATATTTTAGCGTAGGTGACGCAGAGTAAAGCGGCCAGAACGGAGGGATTTATGTGCCTTTAAACACCTTTCAGATATATAATAAAAATAATTACATTTTACCATTTTTTTCATGTCCCAGCAAACTGAGACACACACAACAATTTTTTTTTTAAAGAAGATTTACATTTTTATTTCAACACATGATTCGAGATAAACAGTCCGCATTATGAGAAAGAAAGAAAACACAAGTGCCCCGACTGGGACTCGAACCCAGTCCTCCCGGCTTCCTGGAGAGGCACTCTAAACCACTGCGCTACAGGGTGGGCCATGGTTACCCTAATTGCCCCTTCGTACCTTATGGCTATCGTTTCGAGGTCAAAAAAAGAAGTTGTTTTCTTTTCTTGTGTATGTTTGTGACCTTTAGGTGACCACTGCAAAACGTTGAACGAGAGCCTGTAGCCAGGGTCCACCCCAGTAGCGCATTAGTGACGGGGTCTGGCTAGTAAGCGGGAAGTCCTGAATTCGAGTTCCCATCGGGACAGCTGTATTTTCTAATCTGAGAAAATGTTCTTTTCTTTCACAGGATAGTGTATCTTGTATTCTGACAAGGCCAGTCTTTATTGCGGAGTGTTTGCTTCGTTGACCCTTTAACTTTGGAAATTATTCTTTATTTACATGATTCGAGAATTAAGGGGATCAAGAATTATTGTTTATTTTGAATGGCGCAGATCCACCTTTAAAACCACAGTGAAATCTTTCTAAAGCCAAACTTGGAATAATAACACAAAAAATTCACGTTTCCCTTTTTAAACACTGTAAACAGACACGATGGTTTTGTTTTAGCTTAATCACGTTGACGTTGCAACTTTCTCCCCACATATTCCTTAACAGGATTGTGTTGCAAATTATGGTTATTACTTTTATAAATTGTCTTTGACTTAACTTGAGAATAGCTATGATGAAACATGTATGTACTTAACTCCGGCGGCAAAAACGCTTTAAATCAATATACGTAAACGCCAACCCAGTTTTCTTCCCACATCAGCTATAGGATATCAAGGTAATATAAACGGACAGCGACCCCTAAATGCTTGTGAAGAGTGGCTTTGCATTTTAAATACCGGCTGGCTTTGATTGCAACCGTTGCCATTATATCACAAAAGTTGCCGCTTCTTTAGCCAGCTCTTAAATACATCATTAGCGTAAACTTCATCCGTTTTCAAATTGCTTTCCCACTTTCCAATGCAACGCTGAATTTCTGCGTTTTCGGTTGAACAAGATTTAGCAATTATTTTCTGACTGTTGTACTGTTGTACTGTTGTGTCTGAGTGGTGGGCGCCTCCACCGTTAAAATAGTGAGGGGGGGGGGGACAAATCCCAATCAGCAAGTGTACGAGGCAAAGAAGGGGGAGGGTTATAGGGTCGCAAGATTATGCCGAATTTGTTTGTGCCAATATTTATCACATTTTAAATAAAATTAATGAACATTTGAGGTCACGTTATAAGACGTGTAAAAAAAATATAGCACATAAACCGATATTTAAAATTACAAATACTTCAGAAGATTTAACACGTTAAAGCAGTTGAGCGCCTTAAACATGTGCAGCTTTTTCTGTGTATCGGTTACAGGGACATAAAGCCTTCCGGTATATCATGCGTTTGCTAATTTACACAGGTTAGAGTTAATATCGCAAAATCATTTCACGCGAAAGAAGAAAACAAGAAAATGACTGTCATGGCAATGTTTACATACGTTTGAACTAATGTCGCAAAACTGAGTTGTACAGGAAATCCAACAGGGACGAATGTGCCTTTAACATAATGAAAAAAATCTTGCTCGATATTGTTGACACGTCGCACGCATGTCCGAGCCCCGAGTGGGGTGAGCTAGGCCTACTATTGGTTCCCCTCCCTGCCCCTACAGGCTCCAGAGCCGAATTCTGCTGTCTCAAAACAAATCGTTAAAAGTTTATAATGAAATTGTGTTGAACCGCTTGGCTAGATTTCACCTTCACCCAAGGATTCACAAGGCGAATTGCCAACAGACCATGTTTCTTGACATGCCTTCATTTCGCCAATCTGGAAAAAAAGATAAGCTTTAAATCCTAATCGTTCATGTCAGTGCCCCTATTCTAGGCTTAAAATATAGATTTTTGTTTTTGTTTTTATAATATGCAATTTTCCCACAGCTAGCGAATGGTAGCAAGAATAATGTTTCAAAGATCTATGGAAAAGATAGCTGTTGTCGCACGCAGTATTTCAAGTTAGTAAATTAATTTTACATTAGTGTCTTAGTTCACATCCCCAGAAGAACGAACGAACTTGTCTTGTCTTAAACTAATTTTTTCGTTCTTTCCCAAATGAGTTCGGACAAATATCTTGCTTAACAGACGATTCAAAATCTGTGAGTTTGGTTTATCCCGACAGGACAATGGTTTCCTCCCCCCCCCCCCGAAAAATAATAATAATAATAATCACCGCTGGACGCTGGTTAAGTTCTTGAAAATGCATCCCATCCTTTCCGTAAACTGCACCAGTACATTAAAATTCTAAAAAGAAAAGTTATATTTTTTCTCACTGTAATGTTTAACTTTAACTTTAAATACTGCTAAAAATTCATACACTTTTTTTTTAATTATTTATGTTCTCTACAAAATCCCTATGCGGATGAACGCAGAGTGGATTTACGATTTTGTTAAGGTGGGTGCTGTATAAACTTTTACATATCAAAACGTATTTTTTCCCGATGGTACAAATGAATTGCAATTTAAATTAAAAACGAAACAAAAAGTTGTATCCCATCGCTAAACCTTTTCCCTCTTTTTTCTGAATTAAGTTCAACGTCAGAGAAAATTCGAATATATTAAAATAAAAAGGCTACCTTTTAATGACGCCAGTTACGAAGCAGACCACTAAAGCCACTGTCATGTCTGTGTGTCTATATCCACAATAACTTATGAACACTTTATCCGATTTCATTCAAACTTTCCACTTTGGTTCAACGCCCTGTTTGAAGATTTTAGCTTCATAAACAGGAAATATGTCGGGGGGGGGGGGGGGCCACAAAATGGGCTCATTAGTTAAAGGAGCAATCTCATCTTACAATGCTGATCAAATCAAGCTGGTTCAGACTGTCATTCATTGATGGAGTCGACAGACAGTTGGTTTTTAATTTGACGGTGGGAGGATCGCCACTCGGGAACGATGACTTTAAAGTTCAGTAAACAAGGATGCTACTGTATTGCCATCGAAGTGACGACATTTGAACTGAATAAGTACCGTCCGTCCCCTCAGCCAGACTTTCTGTAGCGTCTTGAACTTCAAACTCAAGCGTAATCTAGGACTTCCTCTCCGCCCCCCCCCCCCCTCGTAACTCTGGATGTATGTAATAAAAATACATAAGTAATTTGTAATTCGTCTAATAAGGATGGTAATTCGTCCCCGTCAAGGTACCCACTTGTTTAAGACGGCATGCACCCACCGTACACTCGTCGGTAGCTTCCATTATGTTGACTGCAGAAGAGCTATACTAACGAGCTGTTTCTTACATGGCATTGCAGTCTCTACTGATGCTGTTAGTCCTCGCTCGCTTACGCTATTAATTACGTAGATGAGTGTGCCTTTCGATTTCGTAATTTTTTTGAGGTGCTCTGCACTATTAACAAGTCTGCAATCTCTAGAGAGAGATTGTAAACAAATATGACCTAGGTATTTAAATGCCTAATGGCCGAAAGTTCGCGCAGTCTTTGCTAACAGAAAAATTCGAAACGGTATATAAAAGCAAACCAATTTATTCACGATTAAACAGGACGCAAAGCCAAATGGGCTCGAGAAGTGTTAAATAAATACGGATTAAACCTATATTTACGTTGCCTTACGGACTTAAATGTCAGAATTGAACCCACGACCTTTGAAATTAAATGCAGAGGTCCTCCCGCTGTGCCATACTGACGTGTCAGCATGGCTCATCGGTAGGACATCGGCATCGTCTCTCATTGGACAGCCAAAGTTCGGACAACGAGAACGTGGATACTGACGTGCGTGCCTAGACACACACTAGTGCATCACGATAAATCTAAACAACGTTGCAAAGAAATCGCATTCACGTTCAATTCACGAAAAATAAACCAATTGTAAAAAAAAAGCAAAATAAACAAAGCTAAAACCTGGTAAAGAGGCCACTAAGTTGAGAGTGGTTCGGCCCTTCACAGGAGTGATATCAAAATACCAAAACTAACTAAAAAAACAAAACAAATAACAACAAAATTAAAACCAAACCAAAAACCCATAAAGAGGTGACTAAGTTGAGAATGGTTCGGCCTATAGGTGAAAGGTAGTAGCAAATTGTTGAAATCCAATTTCTTGTTGACGTGGCACTTTATAGTACACATCTGCACGATAGTGGAGTTGAGCCAATAAACAATTTAAAAAAAAAAGGAGTGATATCATTTCAAAAACCAAAGCTGGTAAAAGGGGCCGCCAAGTTCCGAATGGTTCGGCCCTTCAAAGGAGTGATATCAACACACCAAAACATTCGCCAACTTAATCGCACTGAATAATACTTTGGACGTTAAATGAAAACTGGAACATTGCTACCGAAAGTAGCAATGTTCTAGTTTTCATTTAACTTTCGTATTATTAAGTGGTGCGATTAATTTGGCGAATGTTTTGGTGTGTTGATATCAATCCTTTGAAGGGCAGAACCATTCGGAACTTGGCGGCCCCTTTTACCAGTTCTGGTTTTTGATATGATTTAACACTTCTCGAGCCCATTTGGCTTTCCGTCCTGTTTAATCTTGAATAAATTGGTTCGTTTACGATCGTGGCCCTTTTATATATACCGTTCTGAATTTTTCTGTTGGCAAAGACTGCGCGAACTTTCGGCCACTTTGGCATTTAAATTCCTAGGTCATATTTGTTTACAATCTTCTCTTCGCCAGACAGTCAACGCACGCGTTCGACCTGCATTACGGTAATGCTGACCCCAGGCGGTCTTCTCACGAACCAACAAACAATCAGTTGCGCGCGCTCCTTCCGTGTGAGGTACTTTCACTTCTAGGAATTTTGACTCAGCCAAGGTGACATACTTGTAAGACAGGCCAGTGTTTCCCTCCGTCGTGTGTAGGCGTCAATGTGTGGGCGTAGTCTGATCAGCGGCGGTTTTGTTCAGTGAGGCACACTAGGTCGGGGCTTGGGACCCCATGATTTGGGGGCCAAAAGTTTTTACCGTTTCGCCGAAAAGTAAGCCCAGCTTACAATTCGGCAAAAGGGGAATTCCCGTTTCGTCGAATTCCGTTTCGCTAAATCAAAATATTCTTCAAAAAATTTAACATTATAGAAGTTAAGGAAGTATTCATACCTGGAAGGAATCTGTGACTAGTTGTGGTTTCTGATGACATGTGTTTAGCGATAACGAGCGCGGCAGCGCGCGCGGGAGCAGGCAATTTGGAAAAAAATCTGATTCAGCGAAACGCGATTGGGCGAACATTAAATTCCTTTCCCAAAAAATTAACACACTGATTAAAAAAAGGCAAGGCGGGATCGGGCGAAATGGGTACACACCGGGGACGGCGGGTGCGCTAAGCCCCCCCCCCCCCCTTCGGGACACATAAATAACTAATTGTCAGCTATTTTACCCCATTTGGAACTTTAAAATAAGCCAAGTTTCAGAATTTTGAAAACTGTCATAAATGCCTTATTTGTCTACTTTTTCAAAATCTTACTCAATTCCAGGTCTTGGGAGAAGGGAGATTACCCCCTCCCCCCCACCACCCTACCTCCGTGAGGTTCACCCACGTTTCGCCGACCACCGGTTCGCCGAAACCGTTTCGCCGAAACCGTTTCGCCGAATTTCAGTAAAGATGCACTACCGTTTTGCCGACCACAAAAAATAAAAGTTCATTTGCAGGTAGCTAAAAATATAGCCTTACTTGACTACTTTAAGAAATTATTTGCTACAATTTGTAGCTTAGTTAAGAATTTAAGAATAAGCTTATTTTGACAAGAAGCTAGCAATGAAAGAAAAAATGTATTGCAATATTACACGATGCGCTACGATTTTAATATGCTCCGTTTCTTCTTTTGCCCTTCCTGTGACGATGTAGCTTATTCAAAAGTTGTCGTACACGTAGATTAGAATTTAAAGTGTGGGTTAATAACGACACCAGAAACTGACCGAATGAACAAAGCAATAACACTCAGAGTTCGTGCTCCCGAAAAAAAAATGCTACTGGCTGAGAAGGGCCCTGTAGTGTCTCGTGCTCGTGTCGACAAGTATCGCCGCCAGACAACGGGTTTAAAAACCAACTCGCTTGTTCAACATCAGATAAACTCGGGGCACTCAGCGGATCTTAAAAATACCCATAGGTCATTTTTCAAGAAAATAATTTTCTTGCGTGTCATAACTTATAAACTCTTTGCATCCTCACTCCTCAACGACCCCAATCCACAATCAGTTAATCAAGGACCGCGGTAGCGGTCCTTATGTAAGCCTCAGCATGAACTTCCGTGTTAAACGTCAAACTTTGAACTCCTATAGTTTCGCCCAAAATTGACATAGACCAACGAAATTCGGTATTTGGGGTCGTGTCATAACTATTTCACCGCATTACAAATTTTAATGACAACAATTGAACCGTTCGGCGTCCACAGCATGGTCATTTCTTGTTGTTGTTGTTCTTGTTGTTGTTGGGACTCTTTGCTCTGACCTGGAGATCGAACCACTGAACCGATTTTCAAGTTCTATAGCTTAAAACGTAGGTATGGACAAGGCCTAGGGCCTTTCGCAGGCTATTTTAATACAACTACAATATTCTTGACACGGAAAGCAAAATGGGCTAAAACTTTTGCTCTCACCTAGAGACCGAACCAATGAACCGATTTTCAGTTTATATAGCTTAAAATGTAGGTATTAACACCGACCAGGGCCTTTTGAACCCGATTTTGATGTGACTGCAGTATTCTCGTCGGCAGAACAATTATTATTGCAGAGCACTGGGCAGAAATCATTAATGTACTCTTTGCCCTCACTTGGAGGTCGAACCACTGAACCAAATTTAGAGTTCTATAGCTTAAAACGTAGGTATAGGCAAGGCCTAGAGTCTTTCGCATGCTATTTTAATATGACTACAATATTCTTGACACGGAAAGCCAAATGGGCTAGAAATGTTGCACTTACCTAGAGATCGAACTAATGAACCGATTTTCAAGTTCTATATCCTAAAACGTAGGTATGGACAAGGCCTAGGGCCTTTCGCAGGCTATTTTAACGTAACTACAATATTCTTGATACGGAAAGCCAAATGGGCTAAAACTTTTGCTCTTACCAAGAGATCGAACAAATGAACCGATTTTCAATTTGTATAGCTTAAAATGTAGGTATTAACACCGACCAGGGCCTTTTGAACCCGATTTTGATGTGACTGCAGTATT